>JADBJO010019080.1:0-33986 GCA_016801955.1 Conus betulinus | reverse complement strand
GTTTACTCCAATTAACACGCTGCACGCATCATCCAGGATGAACACAGCCCAGAGCACAACGACGTCTATAATGCGCCAGTGGGGAGGCCAGGGAAGATGACCCACAGGATTATACTCAGATTGAACTGCGTTTCCATACTTTTGTCGTCTGTTATTTGTGGAAAGGACCCGTATGAGTTTGATAGCAATCTCGCAAAGAGGCTTCGCAAGTTGCCTCATGCAGATTATTCCAACATGCTATGCCGTTGGTGCAGTCTCTTACTTAATAACATTAGCTTAGGCCATAGATTCAAGGAGTGAGCATAGACATGTCCCCCCCCCCCCGACAACACTCCGACCATAGCACTTGGATTCTAGGCGCCTGCTCTCGCTGAATGCCTAGTCCGAGTAAAGGTTTTGATCCGCGCCTGCCTTTCATCTCTGCCTCAGATGTCTCGCTCCAGCCTGCGTGCCCCGAGGCGTCGGCCCTCGCTATCCTATAGTTACCTGCAGGGTTACCATGATCCAGCCGGCTTGCCTGTGCGGTGCTAGGATGCTGCGCTACGTGAGAAGTGTGCCTCATATACAGACCCAAACTTCCGCACAGAATCTGAATGCGCGACCTGCAGTTTCTGTCCGTTGCGTACGATAAAGATCGTCATTGATGATCTTCTCTGCCATCTTGATTTATGAAGCGTGCCCCAGGACAGGCGTTTGAGAAGGTCTGAATTTTTTTGCGTAGGTTTAGCTACTTGACTGGTCGATATCTCCAAGTATCGACAGCCAAAGAGCAGCACCGACTTCACCTTTCAAGAATGAAAAGCCAACGCAATTTTGTATGTCCTCTCCTGCATCCTATCTGATGGCCCAGATTTTCCTTGCAAGCATGATGAGATGCTGCTCGCCGCCTTGCCTATCCTGTCCAGTGTGGCTCGTCGTAGCCCCCCCCCCTCCCTCCCGCCATAGTCAAATACGCTTCCAGAGTAGACAAAGGAATCTACTTCCCTGTATGCGGCTCGCCTCTCGACTGTGACTGGGCTGCGTGTTGATGCTATCATTCTAGCTCGGTCTTCTTTCTTCCCTGTTTATCTTGAAGTCCCCGTTCCCTAGCTAGATGGTGTCTCAAAGCGAGAGCTGGTACTTGTGCGGGCTCGTGTACTGCATCATGTGAGTGTGACTGCTGGGATTGAGGAAGAGAGTTTCGCAGGGTCTCAGTCAGCAAAGTTAAGGTCATCTCGCGGCGGCCTCCAGAGTTGATCTCACTGTATCCTAATCCTACTTGTTGCCTGCCTGTTGCTGGTCTTCATGATCCAGTCGCATAGCCAAGTAGCAAGATTGAGAAAGGTGACAACAGACATCCCCTGGCTGATAGTTTTCTTGCTCCTTCTCCCTTCAGTCTGGAAGCTGCGGCCACTTCTCTCTCTTGATGTTCTTATCTGAACGATAGCGTACATATTGACCGTATAGCTATAAAAAAACAACCCCCCCCCCCCCCCCCCCCCAATAAAAATAAAAAGATACTGGCTTTGCCTTTGTTTGCTTAGTGTGATTTCTTCAGATTTCTTAGCACCACTCAAGATACGGCCAAAGGCTGTAATATCCAGTTCTTAAATCGGGCGTCTTATCAGGCTGAAGAGATTTTCAGTTGATTTTTTTTTTTCGCAACCATTTCTCTATCGTTGCCTTTGCTTGGTCTTTAAAACTGTTTTGAGTTCTTCCTCCCGTACTGTTCTGCAGTTTGTTTTCGCCTTCTCTGAAACGGTGGTTTTTATTTTGTAGCGGCTTTAGTATTGCACGTATTGAAAGCCTTAGTGCATTCTCTTTAATTTGTTGAATGGTGATGACATAGCGCTGTATCATCATGGGAGTACTCACCACACTCTTTTGGCGGTTAGTCCATCTGGGTAAGTGATTTGTAGCCCTCAGGATTTTTTTGGGGGGAAACTGAGGTTGAGATGTCACTGTTCACGTGTTTGTGATCACTTCCTGCCATATTGATCCCATGAACTAGTTCTCTCAACCACTTACTTGGCACATACAGTTGTTACTGAAAAATGCTATGGCTGGTGTTGTTGATGCCAGCGTCCAGTGTGAGAAGAATATTATATGGGTCGATCTGGGATCCTCTATCAATCTTTTGTACCCTACGCAGTTGTTTTATACTTTTATCGTGTACGTTTTTCAACCAACCTTCTTTCATATCCTATCCATTATTATAGTATTCATTTCCTCTCTACTTCTACTTCTTTGTATCACCGTAAAAACCACATTCTGCTTTCATGCTCACTGGATTTTCCTGTCCCACTGTCCCTTGGCCACATGATTATGTGCTTCACCATAAACCATCTTATCAAGGATCAGCATATGAATGACAAGGCAGAAAAGCTCTTTGACTGGAATAATTCTCCCCCACAGTGATTGGCCAGCTGGTCTCAGTTTATTCAATCAATTCAGAACTAGTTGCGTGATATGTTTTGCTATGCATATATATTTGATTAATGATGACATAGTTTCATTCCTAAACCTGGAAAAGATCTTACCAACGACTTCAACTATCGTTGAATAGCTCTGAGCAGCAATTTGCTCCTCTGTCAAGTTGATGGAAAAATGTTGTCAACTCCTGCATGATGTGGAACGCTGGAAACCGCGATGGCACTTTTGGCCAATGAACCCAGTGCGGGTTTTCCGGACGCAGACTCGACACCGACTCGACGCGGCGTTGACCCATTTAGTCCGCCTGAAACCACCATTGCTAGCAATGACGGCATCACTTATTAACAGTAAGAATGTGATTGCTGTCGTTTTTGATTTTGGAAAAAGCGTACCCCCCCGTGATACCACTTGGGAATCTTTTATAAATCTTCATGAACTTAGTCCGAAACGTTGGTCAACTCCTGCATGATGTGGAAGCTGGAAAACCGATGGCCTTTGTCCAATGAACAGTGCGGGTTTCCGTGAAGCACCACTCGACGCGTTGACCATTTAGTCCGCCTGGAAACCACCATTGGCAAAGACCTTCATTAATCAACAAGATGATGATTGCTGTCGTTTTTGATTTGGAAAAAGCGTACGAGAACACACTTGGGAATTCTTTTAAATCTTCATGAACTTAGTTTTTCGTGTCATTTATCGTTATTATTATTCACAAATTTCTGCTGAGCGGCAGTTCCCTGTCCGTAACTGGCACCACAAACGGTGTCTGACATCCCACGGCCAGATAGTTGGGTTTCCTCAAGGGAGCATTCTTTTCTCCTGCTCTCTTCAGTATCAAAATTAACGACATTGTCAAACCAGTAAACCATGGTTCCAAGTCCTCTCTGTTTGTTTACGGCTTTGCACTGTATGCAGTTAGAGCCTCTTATGCCAGCGTACATCGTCGACTCTCCAACTTTGTATGGATATAGAATCGACAGTAGGCCGAGGAAAACGGGTTGTACCTTTTCAAGCACCCATAACACAGTGTATTCATTTTCACAATTTTCGTCAGTTCTTTGCTGATTCCTGAAATTCGTCTGGACAAATCCACCATTCCGCCGTGAAAGAGAAGCCAAATTTCCTGGGTGTTATTTCTGATAAAACCTGAAGTTTTATAGTCACATCTCCAACACCTAAAACTAGTTGGGGACTTGTCAAAAAGCACCGATATTCTAAGAGTTGTGGCACACACACGGATTGGGGTGCTGATAAGAAAAACTCTTCTCCATCTTTACATGGCTCTGATCCACTCCAAACTGGACTATGGGTGTGTATCTACTATGGGCTCCGTCAAACCTTCTCACCTGGAAAGTCTCGATCCCAATCCACCATTAAGGCTTTGACTGTATTTGGGTGCATATCCGCACCACCCCTGTTTTATAGCCTGTATCTGAGGCAGGGAGAACTATCTCTCTCGAATCGTCGGCTGAAACTTAGCTTGAACTACTGTTTGAAATCTATCCTCTGAACTCCCAAACCTTGCAATATGACTGGGTTTTTTTTTTACCCCAAGTCTCAACAGAAATTACGATGACCTCCCGAGCAGTTCCATTCCATTCCCTCCACCCCCGGGAATTCGTATTCTTCCCCCATTTGAACGTTGAAGAGTTTGTGTGATTTTTTTTTTTTTTTTTTTGACTTGTGAGTTAAAACGACGTAGTGACAATCCCTGATAGGACCTGTGCGGTCGGATAGGCTATATGCAACATTTCCATTACCACTGATGTTCCACAAACACATGGCATGATTGTGGATCCAGCTCTTTCACAATGGCACATGCACAATGCCTAAATGAGACTTCCTAATATTCTCCTCGTGAATTCAACCCACTCTGTAGCATAACAATAAACATGAGTCGCTGCCAGTCCCTATGTCGAATTATTCTGCGCAATGCTGCTTGTTGACCACTGGTGTCACATCGCGGATCTCACCAAATATCCCAAAGAGGAAATAAGCAGGGAAAAGTCGCACCCCGTGGGATTTGATCTCGGGACTTGGATCTGGTCTTTTTTCCTGATCATCGCTTTAATTTTGAGTGTTCCGCTCTCGGCAGGTCTTTGTGCGTTTTTGCAGACGGAAGATCTTCTTTTAAGCTATTTTGATCCCTTTAGCAGACAAAACTGGACACTAATATTTTAACATTAATAACTTTACGCATGATTATGTTGTTTATGTGTTGGTCTTCAAAGCAAAACATCGTAAAACCGTATTTTCTTAAAACGCCCTCGCCAATACTGCGGTAATGTGTTTTGGCAAACAAAGACAAGAAAGAATCACATTATTGTTAAACTTGACAGACTACTTATTAGTGTAAATGCTATCATATGCTCTAAACCAATCAGAGAGAGACTGCTGGGTAACTACTGGAAACATTTAATGATTTTGTTTGCACTAAGCTTTGTGCTTGACTTCTCACAATTCCTTTTTTTCTTTTTCTTATTCTTCGCTCTTTCCATTGTTTGGGCTTTTTTGCCCTTCTGCTTGTCGTCATATACTTTCATTTCTTCTTCATATCTGGGGTAAACCATTGCTTATGTTGCGAGGTTCTGTAGTCCTTTGAACTATTATGTCGATCAAGAAATTATGGATGTATGTGAATTATTTTGCTTTTTCAATGGAAAACACGCAGATCACCTTACTCTTGTAATGACTTCGTTCTCGTCCGTATATATTAGCGTCAGACGAAATGTAAAGTGATAGTGATCCAAGCTATCTGTGGAGGAATATCTCTGTGCCAGCTAAAAACACAATTGTTATTAGTTTTTAAAAGAAAATTGTGCAAGATCAGACAGATCGCTCCACATTATTTTGCCATTTGACATACTATGATAATTACAATAACCGTTCTGTAAATAAAAATCAAGAGGTTTGGAGCAGATAAAAGTGCAGTTCTGAATTTTGCCCCATCTGCATAACACCACGCTCATCAGTTGTCCGAGTGCTCAAGAGACACTCATGCAATCACACAACTTGCTTCAGACTTTTCTTTTCTTTTTTCCTGTGGACAAAACGCCTCTGAAGTCGTCCAACGGTGTCTGGAACTGCTCTGTCTAACCATTATATGCCGCTTCCATCATCACCTGGCCTGTAATCTGAAGACAGAGTGTGAAGATGGACGATGGATCGGATGAAACAGGGACTGTCCCTTCATGCAGTCCACAGTGCCAGGCGATTAATAGCATTCTGTAACCGCTGCTACAAAAAATCGTTGACAGTCTGCCGTGGATTTGTCAGTGCTGAAAACAGATTTCAACAAGAGAGGCTAACGACTACTGCAATTCAGAGGGAGCCAGCTAAGCTTGCCAAAGTGTCTTTTTTGATGGGTATTGGGCTATTCGAAATAAAACAAAAGTGCCTCCCAAAAAGGTTGGAATACCTGTGGACAGGATTGTATACTGATGATGATTCACTCACCTGCCAAATATGTATGTACACAGTATTGTTCACAGAAAAAAAGGGCCTGATAGAACTGCCCTTCATCATTCTGTGGGGTGCATTTTAGATAAGAAAAGTTATGGCAAAGAATTTGTTTTCGTTCTGTTTTGTCATCCTCAAATTATCTGGCGCACCCTGCGAATATCAAAGACTTCTATTCGTGGTATCTTCAGTATGGAGTAACTCTTTGTGAATTCACAGAAAAAACTGAGAAGCACATAACCGTTCAGAAACTATTTCTTGGGGTGAACAGAACGGAAGTTTGGTTTCCCATAGAACAAGCAGTCGTCTACGAATTGCACCGATGGTCATATAATGCATACACATTTCTCCTGTGTGCTTTCCATTGCACCGTAAAAATGTTATACAGTGAACAGCACACATCGCTTGCAATTTAATCCTGAATTTTCCTGGATATTTTGTGATATTCGCTATCGATCTGTCGGGTGTCCCACAGATCCTCTGCAATTCACACATTCATCTGCAAACGATAATTTGACTGTTTTGTACATATATACACTGGTGGAAGTGTGATTTCATATCTGATTGTCCAGATGAGAGTGAAACGAATCCTTTCTGTGAACATCCCCCGTTGCTCTCAATTCAACAAAAAACCCCGATGGGCTCAGCATGCTCTCCAGTGGCCAGGGTCATCCGTTGCCAAGCTATGTGATCAACGTTTTTCACTGTGCAAGAGAAAATCAGATGCAAACAAATGTTGAGATTCCTTAGGATCGCAGGCCTCAAAGATATTCATTACAGTGTTCAGTCCCCCTGTTACTATCAATTTTGATGGTATCAAATACTTCATTTCCACAATCCATGAAACTCCACTGAGTCGTGAATCTGACAGTCAACTATCGTTGTCCTGGTGAGTTCACTGACTGTTCTCGGCCTGTCTACACACGATGCAAACATGGACATGTCGACTGTATTGCACCACGAAATGAAGATGGATGTGATGAAAAAGCAAAATTGTCAGATAGGGCTTTTTAATTGTTGTTTTATTTTTTTTTGATAGGATTTCTAAACAATGCTTGCACAGTGACAACATGTGTGACGGTTTGGCCTCACTGCCCAATGACATTATGATGAAATATCATGTAACATCATCTGCCCTGTAGCCATGTGTGTGTGAAGGTTACACCATTTCTATGTTCCCAGCCAGCTTCTCTGCAGCTAAACGCTTCCCTCAGCTCCGGGTATTTTGGATGCGACAGGTGGGCAGGTATGACATTGCTTGAATTTTGAGTAATAATAACCCTCCTTTGTTACTGTGATCTTTTGCCCCATTGTTCCATGACTGTAATTGCCAAAAGCGCATTTACTAACTAAATTTGGGGTTTCTGAGCTCACGTCTGATAACAAACTGCGACACAATCAATCTCAACTTTCTCTCTCATGGCGCATTTGAAGCGTACTTCAGACTCTTTCCTTGTCCAAACACCCCCTTACTTCACGGTCCAAACAGATCGCCAATCTCTTAACCCAGCTTGAAGTTCACTCAACAAGAACTAGACTTGTCTCACACACGCCCAACTGACAGTGCTGGACACTGAACTACTGTCCCTGTTTCCTGGCCCTACACAGAAGCTCTGAATTTATCTAAAAAATTCACTTTCATTCATAAACAGTCAGTTTACGCTGGGTTCCACAATTCAACACCACAGTTATCTGAACTCCACATGCGTATCACAGTCCTATTAACGTTCCGTTCCCTGACATATTTCAGTGATACTTTTCAATACTACCGCTTGCTGGTTCCACTGACAAACTATAATTCTTGTTGCTTCCGAAATACTTCCCTAACATACTTTAATAAATCATGCTTTTTGGGCCCAAAGGATGACATTTTTCCGCGTCTTGTGAAGATTGTGTGCAATCGTGGACTTATCGTGGGTTTTACTGTGGTCTGGTCACTTTTTTGTCGCTGACCGGACAATGTCTTCATTTTATGGTGCACGTAATTTAGGTTGCCTGAAGAACATGGCGTTCATTAACTAGCCAGCTCTCCAAGTCCTTTGGTCCGACTCTTATCATGGTCTTATCATCTGGTGGACTTTCACTTTCTGATAGGCAGTGGTAGTATGTTGCTAATCGTTGGCAGTGGCTGAGAATAATGTTTCGTGGACCGGCTTACCGACCTCCATAATGATGATGAACTGGAAGAGCGAGCCTTAACCGGGCACGACAGCCGGATTTAACTGTCTCTGTTATCGCCGTGAGGTGTCACGCTTTCATCAGATCCAGTTTCATCACACTAGATCGTTTATTGTTTTTCTTTTCTTTTCTTCTTTTCTTCTTTTTCTTTCGTTTTCTCCCTTCAGCCAAATTCTCTAAGGTTATGAGTTGTATCCTCAGCTGCAGGCGGCATTGTGTACTGACATGAGTTTGGATGCCCTGTTTTTTTAGCCTTGCTGCCCTTACTTCCTAGTGACATCACACTAGGGAATTCTACAGCCATAACACGGATTTGTAGTCCACTGCCAGTCACTCTCTTACTCTAAAATCTACTGGCTTTTGAAGGAAAAAATGCTATTCTTTCCCAGTGTTCTAATTGGTGCTTACCTATATAGTTCTCTTTCTGTTGGCATACTCGAGCTGGTCAGGCTTTCCTCTATTGGTCAATACGAAGCAACTGCAATGAAAATAATTCTACAAAAGTCTCACGTGACATCACCATAGCTCCTCGCCGGTTAATCACATGTTGCCAGTGACAGATTGTCATGTGCTGGTTTCCCATTGGTTTGTGCGGGATGCTGGCACTGGCATGGTGTTCCTAGCTCAGCGAGAAGTAGAAATGTGGCCCTGGCCTATCTTTGTTCTCCCTCTCAAAACCCGCTATAATAATCCTTTTAGTGTATAACGTTCATACGTGTGGGCGGAAGAATAGTTGAGAGAAATCTAAAGATGCTGAGCTTCTAAAATGGATGAAGATCACAAGACTGATATTGCGCTGGCGGCTCATCATAACATTACTTGAGTTGTTGTCCCATATTTTCATGTCCACTTACACCCGTCATGGAAAATAGTCATTTGTCAGTATAATACACTGTCTATGTCACTTGCATTCTCTCTTCTCTCTCCCTTCCTCTCTCGTCTCCCTCCCTCCGCCTCCTCTCCCTCCTCCTCCTCCCACTCATCCCTCTCTCTCTCCAGCCCTTCCCCTCTCCTTCTCCGGTGCTGTCACTCCACATCTCCAAATCCTCGTTCCCATCGCTCTCCCCCCACCCCCGACTCGTCTCTCTCTCTTTCTCCCTCTCAGTTACCCTCTTCGGTATTTCACATTTACCTACATTTCAAGGACAAATCAATGTAAACCATGTTCAGGAAGCAACTTCTTTTATTTATCTTATCTTCCTACCTTCTGCAAGTTAAACATCCCCTATGTTCGTCTTTTATTTTTGATGTAAACGACGTCTATTTGATGGGCTTTTTGCTCACGTAGGAACTTGAGTGACTTAAAGGAACAAACATGGTATGCACGTAGATGACCAGTTTTCAAAACCACAAACACTCCCCCCAGTAAGCATATTGGCAAATATTTACGGTAGAAATTTGTGAATACCTTTATCCAACATAAAGACAACACACAGGGCCCCACTAATGACAGGCCGAAGATAACAGCATTTTTAAATCTGAAAGTGATTATGTATCTCACTCCCCATTTAGTTATAAAGTCCCCCCTCACACTGTTTTAAAATACTTGTATTGCTCTAATCCCAACCATTTAACCCTCAACCACATGCTACCAGAATTAAAGAAAATAAATGGTAACAATGAGTGCATTTGTGAAATAAGAGGGGGGAACCTAGGGTAGTCAGTCAAGACCTTAAAATACAGCGGAAATGAGGGGAGTCCAGCTCACACTGGTGCGACTAAAGATACCCGACATAAATACCCCCTCCCCTTCCTCCATCCTTTTTTCAAATGCATCTTTGTGCCTATCATTAAGGAGGATGAACACAAATACATCTCATGATTTTACACTACAAATGACGGAGAAACCGCCCACTTAAGTCGTCAGAACATAATCCAGACAATCTACATCGTTTCATTAGGCCATTTACAATTAAACTGCCTGTCCAATTTGCACCGATACGTGAGGTGCGAATACGATGTAATTGACAGAAGTGTTTGTAGAAATCAAATCTACTATTGCACACCTTGACGGTCATAAGTGATGTTTATCAATACATGACACCTCACATAACCACCAGCAGACATACCCACATACCAATACATCCATGCGTAACGTAGGACACGACATATCACACACGTCGCACGACGTTCTATATCACACATATCACACAAAATCAGACACAACACACAGCGTAACACATTCACACATCACACATAAAACTCAAAAAATCGCACAGCGCACGTCACCATACATCCCACGATATCACACGTCACCCCGATTCATGAAATCACACTGCATGACACGTAGCACACACTGCACACGTCACACAACATCAGACAGCTTACATGACACTGCATGACTTCATAACAATACACCAAAGTCCCATATAGCATCACCAGAAAGTGTGAGAGAGGCCTCCACGCTTTCCTGCACTCGTGAGAAAGCATGGCAATGACCACACTTTTTTTTGCAGTTAGGAGGAGAAAACATAGCTGGTGACTGACCACACTTTTTTTTTGCAGTTATGAGTAATCATAATTGATGACTGACCACACTTTCTTGCAGTTAGGAGGAAGAATAATTGATGACTGACCACACTTTCTTGCAGTTATGAGAAAACACAGTTTGTGAATGACCACACTTTCTTGCAGTTAGGAGGAAGCATAATTGATGACTGACACACTTTTTTTGCAGTTATGAAGAAACATAGTTGGTGACTGACCACACTTTTTTTGCAGTTTGAAGGAAAACATAGCTGCTATGACTGACCACACTTTCTTGCAGTTTGGAGGAAACACAGCTGGTGACTGGCCATACTTTCTTGCAAGTTAAGAGGAAACACAGTTGTTGACGGACCACACTTTTTTTGCAGTTATGAGGAAACATAGCTGGCTGACTGACCACACTTTTTTGGCAGTATGAGGAAACATAGTTGTGCGGCTGACCACCCTTTCTTGCAGTTTGGAGCGCAAACACAATGATGACTGACCACACTTTTTTGTATGTTTGGAGGAAACACAGTTGGTGACTGACCACCACCCTTTTTTGTAGTTTGGAGGAAACCACAGTTGGGTGACTGACCACACTTTTTTATTAGTTTGGAGGAAACACAGTTGGTGACTGGACCACACTTTTTGTAGTTTGGAGGAAACACAGTTGATGAATTACCACACTTTTTTTTGCAAGTTATGAAGAAACATAGCTGGTGACTGACCACACTTTTAGCAGTTATGGCAGCAAACATAGTTGGTGACTGACCACACTTTTTAGCAGTTATGAACAAACATAGTTGGGTGACTGAGCCACACTTTTTTAGCAATTATGAGCAAACATAGTTGGTGACTGACCACACTTTTTAGCATTTATGAGCAAACATAGTTGGTGGCTGATCACACTTTCTTGCAGTTATGAGCAAACATAGGTTGGTGACTGACCACACTTCCTTACAGTTAGGGGGAAGCATAGTTTGGTGACTGACCACACTTTCTTCTTGCAGTTATAGGGGAAGCATAGTTGGTGACTGACCACACTTTCTTGCAGTTTAGGGGGAAGCAGATAAAGTTGGTGACTGACCCACACTTTCTTGCAGTTAGGAGGGAAGCATAGTTGCGTTACATGACCACACTTTCTTGCAGTTAGGGGGAAGCATATTATGCGTTACTGACCCACACTTTCCTTGCAGTTAGGGGGAAGCATAGTTGGTTACTGACCACACTTTCTTGCAGTTAGGGGGGGGGGGGGAATAGTTGGTTACTGACCACACTTCCTTTCATGCAGTTATGGGGGAAGCCATAGTTGGTTACTGATACCAAACTTTCTTGCCAGTTAGGAGGAAGGAGCATAGTTGGTTACTAACCACACTTTATTTGCTTGCAGTTAGATGAGAGCACATAGTTGGTTCGTAGGCATCATTATCAACACTTTTTTTTTTGGCAGTTATGAGGAAAACACTTTTGCTATGGATTGACCACACTTTTTTTGAAGTTATGAGGAAACACAGTTGATGACTTAAAAACCCCTGACCACACTGTTTCTGAAGTTATGAGGAAACACAGTTGATGACTGACCACACTTTTTCTGAAGTTATGAGGCAAAAGTTGATGAACGTCCGACCACACTTGTCTGAAGTTATGAGAGAAACACAGTTGATGACTGACCAACTTTTCTGAAAGTTATGACAAAGCGTGACGCGGACGACACACACTTTCTTGCGGTTATGCAGACAGCGTGTGTAGGGAATGACCCTCCGTCGTATTTTCTTGTACTTATGAGAAAGTGACTGGCAGAGGTAGAGGAAAACACACCACACTTTCTGGACATTAATGAGAAAGCATGGTTGAGGAAACTACCACACTTTCACTGCAGTCCATGAGAAACGCATGTGCAGAAGATAACCACCACCACACACTTTCTGGCATTAACGAGAAAACATGGTACAGGAAACCTGCCAGAAACACTTTCTGGCACTAATGCGAAAAAGCAAGGTAAACAGGAAACTACCACACTTTCTTGCAGTCATGATAAAGCATTGGCAGAGGAAATGACCACACGTTTCTGGCATTAATGAGAAAGTATGGTACAGAAACGACCACAACTCTTCCATTAATGAGAAAAGCATGGTATAGGAAACGACACACTTTCTTAGCATTAATGAGAAAGCATTGTACTGGAAACTACTGCGCTTTCTTCCATTAATGTGAAAGCATGGTACGGGAAAACACCACACTTTCTGGCATTAAAACGCAAGATACATGAAAAAACCACACTTTCTGGCATTAACGAGAAAGAAAAGGTACACGGAAATGGACCACACTTTCTGATACTAATGCTGAAACTGTTTCTGGGACTAAGGAAAACTGTTTGGTTTGGAAACGACGACACTCAGCACAGCTCTATGGCATTAATGAGAAAGCATTGTGACAGGAAGTCTACCGCGCTTTCTTCCATTAATGAGAAGCCTGGTACGAGAAACCACCACATCTCATGAAAGCATATGTATACCGCACGGACAGAATGAACCACCCACAGGACGTTCTTTCATTTGTTCTGCACATGAATAGACCACACATTCTGGCATTCCAATGCTAGAAAGCTGGGGACAGGACAATGGAAACATAAACATTTTCTGGTATTAATGAAAAACTTTCTGGGCAAATGTAACGAAACCACCGCACTTTTTGCCAGTTTAATGAGAAACGCCACCACAGGAAATTACCACACTTTCTTGCAGTCATGAAGAAAGCATGGTACAGGAAACCACCACACTTACGTGCTGCCATTTGACTGAGGTAAAGCGATGGCCCTACAGGAAACCACCACACTTTCTGGCATTAATGTGTAAGCAAGGATACAGGAAACCACCACACTTCTGGCATTAATAATGAAAAGCATGACCTAGGAAAACCCACCACACTTTCTGGCACTTTATGAGAAGGTGCATGATACGAGAACCACTACCACTTCTTGCATTAAAGCATTGGTACAGGGAAACGACCACACATTTTCCTTGCATTAATTAGAAAGTATAGGTACAGGAAACGACCAACTTTCTTTCCATTAATGAGAAAGCCATGGTACAGGAAACCACCACACTTTCTGGTATTAATGAAAAAGCATGGTTAGAGGAGGACACCACAGTTTCTTGCATTAATGATGAAAGCACGGTAGGGTACTTTCTTGCATTAATGAGAAAGTATGGTATAGGAAACGACCACACTTTCTTTGCATTAATGAGAAAGCATGGTACAGGGAAACCACCACACTTTCTGGTGTTAATGAAAAAGCATGCAGTAGAGGAGACCACCACAGTTTCGGCCATTAATGAGAAAAGCACGGTAGATACTTTCTTGCAGTCCCCCCATGAGAAAGCCTCATGGTAGATGAACGAACCCCACTTCGTTCTTTCTGTCATTAATAAGAGAAAGCCCATGGTATATATAGACCAAAATGACCATACTTACTTGCATAACAGGAAACGACCACACTTTCATGCAGTTATTGAAAAAGACTTACAGGAAAAAAACGACACATTGTCTCAACTTTACTACGGCCGACAGGGTACAATGAGATACCCTACACTTTCCTGCAGTACTGGCTGCCAGAACACAGAAACACATGGGAAGATAAAAACCACACTGTTGCATTTTTTCTTGCAGACACCATGACCAAGCAAGGTGGACAGGGAAACACCACACTTGCTGGCAGCACGCATGCAGAAAGCACACACAACAAGAAACGACACGGGACCGGTCACAAACACACCAGCAACACAGGGATACAGAAAAACCAAACACTGGGTATGATTAAAGCAATGGTAACAGGAACAGACACACATTCTGCATTAACGCGAATAGGAAAGGTACAGGAAACGAACAACACCCCTTCTGGCTGAAAAGCATACAGGAGAAAACATAAGGTTGACACCAAAACCCACCCCACAACCACCTGGTAGACTGAACACAACATGGTAACGACAAGATTCCCAAGAGGCCATTAAGAAAGGAGAACGACGGTAGAGTGACAAAAGACTGCCATAAAAAGAAAATGGAATAGAAACGAACACAACACCACAATTACAGAACCAACGCATGGACCACCCCCTGGGTTTCTTGCAGAACCACCACATTCACACACCCCACACCAGAGAACCCCATGCAAGTCGCTACTTTCTTGACCACGACAGCCCGCCAAATGTTGTTGCAGTGCATGAAGAACCCATTCGTGTGGAAACAGGGTGGTGTGAGAAAGTGTGTGTATTTCTGTTATTGGGGCGGCTTAGTGAAACCACCCCAAGACACTGTGATCAACTTACTTCTGGCATTAATAGAGAAACCGTTTCACCATGCACTTTTGCTTACATACAAAAAAGCCGCACACCAGTGACCAAACCACACTTTGCATAAATAAGGGAAATATGTATGAACCAGGACAACTACCACACTTTCTGCATACACGCCAATTAACGATAGAAAGCATTATACATGAAGAAACCACCACACGTTCTGGTATTAATGAGAAAGCGCATGGTACAGGAAAACCACCACCTTTCTGGCATTAATGAGAAAGCATGGTACAGGGAAGCCCACCACACGTTTCTGGCATTAAATGAGAAAGCATTGCCGCACAGGAACCCCCACACGTTCTGGCATAAAGCCATTACAGGAAACGACTGCACTTTCTGGCAGTGATGAGGTATGGTAGATTGACACGACCACACTTTCTGGCATTAATGAAAAGCAGCATACACAGAAATCACCACACTTTCTGGAATCAATGATTTTTGCAAAATGGTACAGGAAACCACCCCACAGTTTTTTGCATTTGATGAGAACAAACATGGTACAGAACACGACACACTTTCTTGCATAAATGAGAAAGCACGGTACTGGAAACCACCACACTTTCTTGCATTAAGGAAAAAGCATGGTACAGGAAACGACCACACTTTCTGGCATTTTAAGCATGGTATAGGAAACGACCACACTTTCTGGCATTAATGAGAAAGCATGGCACAGAAAAACCACCACAGTTTCTTGCATTCATGAGAAAAGCATGGTAGATGAAACGACCACACTTTCTGGCATTAATGAGAAAGCATGGCACAGAAAACCACAACACTCTTGCAGTCATGAGAAAGCACAATACAGGAAACCACCACACTTTCTTTCCACTGATGAGAAAGTATGGTTCATGAACCCACCACACTTTCTTGATGCTATAAGAAAGCATTATAGAGGAAACACCACACTTTCTTACTGGCATATATGAGAAAGTATGGATACAGGAAACCACCACACTTACTTGCATATATGAGAAAGTACGGTACAGGAAATCACCACACTTTCTTACATTAAGGAGAAAGTATGGTACAGGAAACCACCACACTTTCTTGGATTAATGAGAAAGTCCGTGGTATAGACTATCGATTTCGATAATGTCACTGTGCAGATGACCTTCTCCCATGGGCACGAGTGTGGGGCTCCCGTGGGCAGTAGGGGCAATTGAACGTGGCTAATGTGGGAAGGGAGGACACCAAGGCCTTGCGTTTTTCTCTTGCAGTAGTCATGTGGTTGCGGCGGTTGTCTTCAAATTCTTCCTGGGCTTTCCTGGTTAGACTTCGCCATTCTGCTCTGTCTTGGGCACAAACAACCTCTAGGTCTTTTGCAGGCGTGTAGCTGTGCTTCAGATTGTCTTTTACACAGTCTTTGAAGCGCTTTCTGGGGCGGCCTCTGGGTCTCTGGCCCTGCCTCAGTTCTCCGTTAGAGCAACTGCCGAGGCAGTCTGTGAGGCTCCATACAGATGACATGTCCAGTCCAGCGAAGCTGGGCCTTCATAATCATGGCTTCGATGCTGAGCAGACCGGCCCTGTCCAGGACTTCGAGGTTGGTCACTCGGTCTTGCCACTGATGCCCATAATCGCTCGTAGTGATGTCTCGTGTGGAAAGCGTTCAAGCTGTTTCGTGTGTTTCCGGTACAGCGTCCAGGACTCACAGGCCGTAGAGGAGACTAGTGAGAAACACAGCTTTGTAGACCTTGATCTTTGTGTCGAGCTTGATGCTTTTGTGTGGGTCATCACACGAGTACGTAGGCGGCCAAGAGCTTGGCTGGCTTTGCTGATCCTGGGCAGAGATTTCTCTGTCAAGAGAGCCATCACTGGAAATGACGCTCCCGAGGTACTTGAAGTGCTCGACAGTTTTGAGAATGGTGCCTCCGATGGTGGTGATGGTGGGGGGGAGGTTGCACTGTTAGGCCTGGGGAGGGTTGGTAGAGCACTTCCGTTTTTCCAAGGGCTGATTGTGAGGCCAAAAAGCCGAGAGGCTTCCGCAAAACTTGCTGACCAATGAACTGGAGATCCGCTTCTGTGTGTGCCATCAGGGCACAGTCGTCGGCAAACAGTGCGTCAGTCACAAGTCTCTCGACTGTTCGGGTCTTGGCGCTCAGCCGACGAAGGTCAAACAGAGAGCCGTCCAGCCTGTACTTGATGTAGATGCCTCTGTCGAGATCTCCGAGGGCATGGTTCAGCACGCATGTGAAGAACAGGTTGAACAAGACCCAGAGCGAGGACACAGCCCTGCTTGACGCGCCGTTCGAGATTTCAAAGGGAGCAGAGCTGTCACCCCCAACAAGCACAAGACCAACCAAGTCGTCGTGGAATAGAGGCGGATGATTTTTGTGAATTTCCTCGGACAGCCCAAGCTTGGAGAGTATGACCCACAGCGCCCTTCCCTGTTCACCGTGTCGAAGGCTTTTGTAAGTCGATGAAGACAGCGTAGAGGTCCATCCGCTGCTCAAATACACTTTTCTTGGACCTGTCTCACCGAGAAGACCATGTCCATGGTGCTGTGGCCTGGTCTGAAGCCAGACTGTGACTCTGGCAGTGACGGTTCTGACACAGCGCTGATCAGGCGGTTTAAGATGACTCTTGCAAGGATTTTTCCCAGCGACTGAGAGGAGGGGAGACGCCTCGGTAGTTACCACAGTCAGACTTGCTGCTCTTGTTTTTATACAGGGAGACACAACAGTGGCATCTCGAAAGTCTTTGTGGCATGGTTTCTTCCCCCCAAATGCCTGCAGAGTATGTCGTGGAGAGTGTGTCCAGGGCCACTGGACCGGCTGCCTTGTACATCTCGGCTGGGATGCCGTCCATGCCTGGTGCCTTACCACTGCTCGTCTGCTTCACTGCCTTAGTGATTTCCTCGAGGCTGGGTAGGAGGTCAAAGTTCTTCCAGGGCCGGCTTCTCCGGGATAGCGTTCAAGGCTGAAAGAGTCGACTGTGGACGGTCTGTTGAGTAAGGTGGAGAAATGTTCCCTCCAGCGTTGCGTGATGCTGTCCTTGTCTTTCAGCAGGGTCTTGCCATCTGCAGACAGGAGTGGGTGGGGGCTGGGGGTCTCTGTGGTCCGTAGACAGCCTTGAGCGAGTTGAAGACTCTTTGGAGTAATTCAGCTCGGCATATCGTTGAACTCATCAGCTTTCCTGTCCCACCAGCTGTCTTGCATTGTGCGCAGTTCTCTCTTGGGCTTTGCTCTGGAGGTGCTTGAAGCGATCCTTCTGGAGATGGAGGATAGATCGTTCTGCCAGTTGATATAGGCAGTGTGTTTTCTCTTCTAAGAGTTTGTTGATGTCGTCATTGTTTTCATCAAACCAGTCCTGGTGGGACATGCTTCTTGAGGCCTAGAGTGGCTTTGGCTGACTCTGTCACCATCTGTTTGAACTGGTTCCATTGTTCTGTTGGGTCTCCAGTCAGCGGTCCCTGAGCAGTCAGAGTCTCTCTAGGTGAGTTTGGAATTTCTCTTTTAAGAGAGGGTTCTGCAGTTTTGAGATGTTGAATTTTGATCGAGCAGCCTTGGGCTTCTTGCGTTGGACTCTGGCTATGTGAAAATTGAAGACCGCCCTCACTAAACGGGTGGTCTGTCCAAACACTCAGCTCCTCGCATGGCTCTGGTGATCATCACGTCCCGTGTCCCCGCCGTCGAACAATGACATAGTCTATAAGTGCCACTGCTTGGACCTTGGATGCATCCCACGTGGTTTTGTGTTTGTTGGGCCAGTCTGAGAGGGGTGTTGGTGATGGTGAGACCGTTCTCAGACACCACAGTCAGGAGCAGTAGCCCGTTGCTGTTCACCTTGCCGACTCCCTGGGAAACCACAGAACTCCCCCCCAGCTCTGGTGATCTGTCCCCACTCTCTGCGTTGAAGTCCCTAGGGACTACTAGCTTGTCGCTTGCAGGAGTTGACTTCACAAGAGAGTCCAAGGTTTCGTAAAATCTCTCCTTGTCTTCCTCACAGCTTGTGAGTGTGGGGGGGTAGGCACTGATGATGGTGGACATGCCCTGGAGCGACCGACGGGGAAGCGCAGTTTCATCAGTCGTTCGTTGATGCCGGTGGGGAGGATCAGAGATCAGGGGGTTGGTAGCAGAGGTGTTGCGGATGGCAAATCCAACTCCATGCTGTCTGTCGTCATCTTCTGCTTTTCCCTTCCAGTAGAAAGTGTAGCCTCCCTCTGGTTCACTCAGATTGCTCCCCTCCCCAGCAAAGCGAGTCTCGCTGAGCGCAGCGATGTCAATCCTGTATCGCGCCAAGCTCTTTTGCTATAAGAGCAGTTCTCTTCTGGGTGGCCGTGTTTGTGTCCTCTCTATCCAGGCAATGTGCGCACGTTCCATGCACCAATAATGATCTTTTTCTTTCCTCTTTCTTTCGTCGACACTCGGAACCGCTAAGAGGGGTAAACTGCCAGCTGCGGCATGCTAGGCCAGTTTCGTTATATAGGCCAGGCAATTTTTTAGGACACTGACTGAGATAAAGTATGGTTCATGAAACCACACACTTTCTTGATGCTATAAGAAACTGCATTATAGTGAGAGACCAAACCACCACACTTTCTTGCAATATAATGAGAAAGTATGGGTTACAGGAAACCACCACACCTTTCTTAAACATTAAGGAGAAGTTATGGTACAGGAAAACCACCCACACTTTCTCCTTTGGATTAATGAGAACGATGGGTACATGAAACCACCACAATTTCTTTGCTGTTATTTATGCATAAAGCAATGATAGACGAAACCACCACACTTTTCTCTGCAGTTATGAAGAAAGTATGGTAGAGGGAAAACGACCAGGCCTTTCTTTAGCAGTCATGAGAAAGTGAGCAACTGGAATGATAATGGTTGCCTTGCGATAGTTCAAGAAAGTGTGTTCGGGGGCAGAGCTCAGGTCTCTCAGAGTCCTTTTCCCTCTCTCGCCACTGTGCTAGGAAGCGTGAGATGGAAAACGTGAGGATCACGTGAACTTTCGGAATCCTTAAGCTAATAGAGGTCACTGACACGCTGAATATGAGTGCGGAGCATCACGCACACGCTCCCATCACCTGGTGACTACAACCTCCCCCTCCCCCCCCCCACCAGCACCCCCCCCCCCCCCCCCACCCACCACCCCCTTTCCTTGCAGGCACATGTAACAGAAACATCTGAGGAAACTCGAAACCTTGCTTCCTCTCCCGACAGAGGACACAACGACAGCGAGCGGACTGGTCCTCCTTTTCAAGATGGTAGACTGGCTGGCTGCGGCTATGCTTATGCCTCGTCAGAAATGTATTCGTATTCTGAACGTAGAACAACACCGAGTCGTTCTCGGGGAAGATCCAGTGTGTTTTACTTCAGGCAATTACGGCTGAATCAAAAACACCCTATGCTTGCTGACAAAAACAACAGAACTATTATCATAAAACCCAACCCTGCTCATGTTATTTGCTGTAGAAGTCTTCCTTCTTTTATCATACTGCTGCGGACAACATTGGTTTCTAATCCAGAAAATATATCTTTACGTTTGGGACTGTATAGTCAAGACAGCTGCGCCGGCAGCCATCATCAGGATCACCACAGCATCTACATCCCCCCCCCCCTGAGCCACCAGCAGCATCTACATCCTAGATCACATGGCAGGCAGCTGGGGTCTTCTGTGACTGGCACCTGACAGAAAAACAATTCTGCATCAGTGTCCGAGGTACATGCATGTCCGTCCGTGTCGTCAATTTGGGACAACCACTCTCGTCCTGCTGACACTGACTCCTTCTCTTTGATGATATTTTGAGATAGCTGTCCTCCTCCCCTAGTCCTCCAGTGACTTGGCAAAGCGCAACTTGCATGTTCGAAACGTTTGTGCAACTTTGCATTACTTTGGATTGACTAGTTCGAATGGTTCAGTATTTTCCCTTCGTCGCCAGTTCACCACGACACTTTGGTTTGCCCAACCAACAGTTTCTTCTTGATGGAAGGCGCGGCGGAAGTGTCGCAGAAGGGAATTCACTCTGAGCGGTGTTTACCCTCCGAGATCAATTTTCCAGCCACTTGGCCGGCTCGTCGTTGCGGACCCTCTTTTGGTGCATTTTCTCTTTGTCGCCCGTTCGTTTGGCCGACATGCTGTGTGCTGAAGCCGATTTCCACCAGGTCAGTGACGAAATCGGAGTAGGAAAAGATAAGTCGCAACACTGAGGTAAATTTTCTACACAGTAAAGTAGGGCGGGGGGGGGTCCCAAGATTCCTTCAGGTCACATCGACTGGGGGAGAGTTCTTACTAACAGGGCCGTTCGAATAGGGAATTCCCACTATATTCTATTCTACTTCAAGTGTCTCACGTAAAACCTACACACTGACACACCAGCACGGGGTTGTTACAGACGTCATATAAAGGATAATGGGGTCACAAATCTTAGAGCTGACACAATATAACATATACAACTACCAGACCGTAAGTTGTGTAGGGACGCTAACCTTCCGTCCGCTCAGTAGCTGTAGTAACAAGGCAAGCTCGTTGCAAGAATACGACAAAGTAATCCAACATCTGTTCTATCTGTAGCTGCGAGTGATAACAAAAATGGCTTGCTGTTAGAATAAAAAAACAACCCATACTCCAGGGGTTTAGTACTAGTGACGCTATACATCACTCACATATTTAAGCGCAACAAATAACCGTATCCGTAAGCCATCAATGTCCCTAGCCGCCATAGTCGTTGCCGGTCACCGCTGTTTTGTTATGCAGTGTAGGCTGTAGCACAAAAACATGATCTTCATGGGTCACTAGCCATCCCCACGAGCCTCAACACATCACCCTCTGTTACCACACCCGGACCCGAGCGCTTCTACCTGACTGTGCACCTTCTATCCTGACTGCTGCCCTTCTCCTGATCTTGCCACCCTCTGGACTGTAGCACTTTACCGGTATTGCACCCTACGCACTGTGCACCTTCTCCTGTTCTTGCCACCCGCTAGACTGGCAACCCTCTGACTGTAGCACCTGCTCCTGACTGTGCACACATCTCCGAGCTTGCCTACCCCTCCCTGACTGTGCACCAGCTCTGCCAAGACTGCTGAAAAACTTCTTGACTGTGCACCTTCTCCTGCTTGCAACCTTCTGAACTGTGCAAAACCTGTCCCCTGACTGTGCACCTTCTCCTGTTTACTGTGCCCTTCTCACTGGGAAACTGTGCCACCTTCTCTGAGCGGTCTTGCACACTTCTCCTGATCTGCATGCGCACCGAGCTGACGGTCCCTGTTCTGCCTGCTTCTCTGTACTTGGACACCTTGGACTTGGGGCCCCTCTGACTGTTGCACCTTTCTTCCTTTCTTGAGAACCCTCCGACTGGTGAGCACCTTCTCCTGGGTCTTGCAACTAACGACTGTCAACGACCGCTAGTCTTGCACCCTTCCTTACGTGTTCAATCCTTCTTAACGATGCAACTATCATGGGGGCAATGAGCACCTTCTCCTGACTGAGCACCTTCTCACCTGCTTATGCACCCTCTTTTCCGACTTGTGGCCCACCTTCTGGGGGGACCCTGTTGCAACCCTCCGGACTGGGTTGCACCTTTTCTGGGTGACTGTGCACGCTTCCGCACTGTGGCCACACCTTCTATACTGTTGGCCCTTCTCCTGGGGATGCGCACCTTCTCCTGTTCTTGCACCCCCGGACTTGGCACCTTCTGGACTGTGCAACCCCCCTCCGGACTGTGCACCTTCCGTGGGGGGGGGGAGGTACTGTGCACCCTCCGACTGTGCACCTTCTGAACTGTGCACCTTCTCCTGACTGAGCACCGTCTCCTGTCCCTGCACCCGCCGACTGTGCACCTTCTGGGACCTGTCCCACCCTCCGGGATCTGTGCGACCTTCTGGGACTGTGCACCCTTCTCCTGACTGTGGCACCTTTCTCCTGACTGCAAAACTTCTGCTGGAACTGTGCACCTTCTGTCGTGGCAACCCTCTGGGACTGTGCACGCCTTCTGTGGACTGTGCACCTTCTCCTGGACTGTGTAAACTTTCTCCTGACTGTGCACCTTCTCCTTACTGTCACCTTGCACACTCCGACTGTGCACCTTCTGATTGTGCACCCTCCGACTGTGCACCTTGCTGACTGTGCACCTTCTCCTGACTGTGCACCTTCTCCTGACTGCAACTTCTGCTGGGACTATGCATCTTCTCACTGTGCACCTTCTCTTCCTGACTGTGCACCTTCTCCTGACTGTGCACCTTCAGGCTGTATACCTTCTCCTAAGAATGAACACCTTTTCCCCGGACGAATGCATCGTTCTGACAATTGCATCTTCTGGACTATGCACCTTCTCCTGACTATGCATTCTTTCTAACTATGTACCTTCTCCTGGGACTATGTAACCTTCTCCTGACTATGCATCTTTTCACTGTGCACCTTCTCCTTGACTCTGCCTTCTTCTGACTATCCATCTTCCCCCTGATTACCAAACATCTTCTGACTACGCATTTTCTTCCTAAAAAAACTATTTGCATTCGTCTCCTTATTTATGCATACGTCTGACCATACCCCTTCTCTGGGGACTCTTCACCTTCTCCTAACTCTGCATCTTCTCCTCCTGACTAGCATTTTTCCACTGTGCACCTTTCTATTCCTGACGCTGAATCTTCTGACTATGCATCTTACTCCTGATTTGGACAACATCTTCTGGACTATTGCACCGTCTCCTAAGTATGCATCGTCCTCCTGACTATACATACTTTCTCCTGACACTATACAAACCTTCTTCCTGACTATTTCACCTTCTCCTAACTATACCATCTTCTCACTGACATGGCCTTCTTCTCCCTGACTATTTACACCTTTCTCCTGACTAGTTCACCCTTCTCCTAATATGGCCGCTCTATTCTCCTTGGGGACTATGGCCTCTTCTCCTTGAACTCTGCAACCTTCTTTCTGACTAAGCACGTTCCTCCTGGAACTATTCATATTCTCCTGGGAACTATGCCCTTCTCTATGGGGGACTATTTTGCAACATTCCCCTAATTATGCAATCTTCTCCTGGACATATGGGGCACAAATCGTCTCCTGGGGACTATGCACCACATTCTGGGACTAATGCATATTCTTCCTGCCCTATTCAACCTTCTGGGGATATGGCATCTTCTCTCCTGAACTATGCATTCTTTCTGGGTGACTGTGCATTCTTCTCCTGGGACTTATGCATACGTCTGGACTGGTGCATCTTTCTCCTGATTACCGCCATATCTCTTCGACGTGTGGGGCATTCTCTTCTCCTTGGGATATGGGCAATCGTTCTCCTGATGACAATGCATCTTCTCTCCTGAACTATGCACCTTCTGCCATGCATCTTGCCATCTTTCTCCTGACTATTGCCATCTTTCTGATCTATGCACCTTTTCCTTGACGCGCGCACCTTCTTCCTGATTATTGCTCTTCTCCTGACAATTGGCATTCTTCTCCTGGACTTATGCATCTTCCGGACCTGTTTATCTCCGGGACTATGCCTCTTACTCTCCCTGACTATTAACCCTTCTTCCTGACGGCCACGCATCTTCTGAACCTAGGCATCACTTCTCCCTGGGGGACAATGGCAATCTTCTCCTGGACTATGCATACTTCAATTGCACACAATGTCTTATGTCCTCCTGTGACTATGCATTTTTTCTGAAAGCATCCTCTCTTTTTTTTTTTTTTTTTTTTTTCAAAAAAATTGGCATATTTTCATACAAAAAGCCCCAACTGACAAAACGGCCTGCACTGTAACCAAAACCCAAAAATTGATATATTCTTCTCACCTTAAAAGGTAAGCATTATTCCCCCTCACAAGAATATGTGAATCTGAAATAGCGTGTGCGATTTAGGTTTGGCGGGTCATACCACCACACAGTGTAAAACCTATATGTCTGCAACCCCTGCAGCTAGGAAATTGCTGTTCGAAAGGCTTCTTCCAGGGACCCTGACCACACACCAAATCATCAGCTTGGACACATTGCGTGATTACCTTTGGGACCTGGGGCCGATGTCAGATGGGGACCTGGGGGAATTTGAGCTGCAGATATTTCTCGATGGGACGGCTTTCTGGGTTAGTTTTTTTTTTTTTTTTAATTTTAGGCGGAATGGATCCGGGCAAGAAGCATTTTTTCACATAAAAAACCAAACAAACAACAAACAAACAAAACAACAACAAAAAACGGTGGTTTGATAATACAAACACGAACACACACACACACAACACACCACGCACGGCACGGCACGCAACGCCACGCCGCGCGCAGCCGCGGGGCGCGCCGCACGCAACACACACACACAACACACACACACCACACAACACACACACACACACACCGTCTTTTTTGGACCGACTACAGCAGAAAGAAGACGGATGATGGAAAGTAGGAAATCAGTCTTTAGAAACAAGAATCTGCCCTGTGAAGTTTTCGACATTCATTTCAAAGACTTTCTCTGATGCGCCCATGGGAGATTTGGTCGGACGAAGAAAAACTGCCAATGTGTTCAGTTTCTTTTTCGCAGTTCTTTTGCATATCAAGAATCAAAGCAAAGCCCACCGGTGGTTTCAAGATTGTTTTTTTTCGGATACCTGAAAAATTTTGGATTTAACAGCAAAAAATCGCCGTATTCTCCAAAAAACTTGAATCTTAAAATAATCTTGCTGTTTTTTTTCGTGCTGGTAACTGTACTACCATACGAACTGAAAAGGATTATGTGACTTTTTTTTTCTAGCCAATGAGTCGTCACAGAGAATTATTTGTTCAAAAGAAAAAAGATAAAATTATGGAGTCTCATGAATATGAATCAGATCATTTTCTTTTGCCTCTCACCATTCTGGCAGGCTCTTCCAAAGTCGGAGGTGACAGAGGCGTGAAAACAGTCTTTCGTTTTTCAGCACCTTATACAAATCTATCTCTCTATCTCTCTCTGACTGACCCTGACCTAAACTCTGCGTCCTGTCTGACTGACTAAAACAAAAAGTTCCTGGTCATGTCTCAAAAAAAATTTAAACAAACTCCACAAATATCTGTGCCCTCGGCTGAAAAAAGCCGAATGCAATATGACTATTGGTTTTTCTTCAATTTCAACGTATTTAACGTCTGCAATGGTAACGATTAGTCTCGTTTTTTTTATGCAAAGTGCGGAGCCCTGGACCCAGCAGAGCATCATGTGACTCAGACTCAAGCTCAAGTCAAGACTTTGTCACAAGAATCCTTAAAGGACTCATGCGGTGTATGTGTGTGTGCATGCGTGCGTGTATGTATAAATGCGTGCCGCGCGCGCGCGCACGTGTGTGTGTGTGTTGTGTGTGTGTGGTGTGTGTGTTGTGTGTGTTGTGGTGTGTGTGAGCGCGCGGGCGGGCGCGCGCCTGCGTGCGTACGTGCGTGTGTAAGTGTGTGTGTGTGTGTGGTGTGTGGTGTGTGTGGTGTGGTGTGTGTGTGTGTGGTGTGCTGTGTGTGATGGGAATGCCATCAATTTTTCAGTGAATATGGTCACTTTGAGTCCACTTTTCTATACCTTGTAATTTCTACAGAGTGCATCACGAAGTAATTAACAATAGCACTTGCTTTGTCTAAACTCCATTTGCGGAGTCCTGTTTCTTAACTGGGCTTAATCGCAGTATCACTTTTATAGTTTATTGAAGAAGGAATCATTTTTAAAGTGTAGAACCTTATCATGAATACAAATTATGAAGTTTTAGCTTTACCTAAAAGGTCTTTGAAGGCTGCGATGAATCTAAAGTGTGTGTAGAATGATAAGTATGTGAAGAATGTGGGGGTCATGGTTGACCTTGATCAAGGTGTAAGATCTGAGACTCAGCCTGGGTGGTTGTGATCCAAGTTGAGGTTAAAGGTCTAATCACCAAATGTGTTGAGATTGCAAAAGGTTGAAGTCGTG
This sequence comes from Conus betulinus, assembly GCA_016801955.1. Classification (NCBI taxonomy): domain Eukaryota; kingdom Metazoa; phylum Mollusca; class Gastropoda; order Neogastropoda; family Conidae; genus Conus; species Conus betulinus. Next base: position 7,260 of record JADBJO010019080.1, on the reverse strand, counting down.
GTAACTCATACTGAGGTCGAAGGGTAATCCAACTTTGGTCCTAATGAAAAAGATCCAAAGAAAGAAATCCCAGTTGATGCAGAATGCGTCACGACAACCCGATTTGAGATGACGCACTAAATGACTAGAATTGCTTGAAAAAAAAAAATCAACAACAAATTTTGATTCACAGGTAAGTAACCTAAAGGTTTCACAATGACCCGGATCGAAGTGAAAAGTCAAAGCGCTTTGGCCGTTCAAACCTTACAGCCTGTGGGGTCGGGCCGCATCCAGCTTGTGACTCTGGATGCCTTTCGGCTATCGCCTTTCCTTTGTCGCTGTCTGGAGCCAACTCTGGACCCCCCGACCCCTCACCAGTCGAGCGTTTCAGTAACAAGTCATACTGCCAAAGGATGTCTGAACTAATTCTTGTTGCAGGCTGACAAATTTAAATGTTACGACTATTTTGCTTCCTTCTCAACTAGAGCCGGCTGGAACTCTTTTCGTTTGTTTCTACTCTTGCTTTAATGACTCTGCTCTTTTTTTCTTTCCTAGAATTCACGGCCATCTCAACTATTCTTGTTGCAGGTTTAGATATCTATGTCTTATGATGTCATTTCTCCTTTTAGTTCCTCCCCCACCAGAGCCGGCTGGAACTCTTTTCAAATGGTTCTGCTATTAACTTTATGGCTCCGCTCCTCTTCTTTTCACAAAACAAGAGCCGTTTCATAAAGTCATGGACAGATACGTCTACAACAGCCCCCCCCCCCCCCCCCCCTTGCATCGCCGTCTATAGTAAGGTAAAGGACTTTAGTATGGAAGCTAGACTCCATGAGTTTCTGGCTGGACTGCTGGATTGTGTGATGTTTGGACTTGCATACGGGAGCTCTCTCCTCTCTGCTTTCATTTGGCCTGGTGAACTGAATCAGAATTGTCTGCCTTGAACGCGAGTGGAGCACTCTGTCCGGTCTCATCTCACTGTCACAGATGAATCGTGTGAAAAAAAAAATCAAACAAACGCTCTCCTTCGCTCCCTCGCTCCCTCCTTCCCTCCCACCCCCTTTCTCTTCCTCCCTCTCTCTCTCTCTCTGTCTCCCTCTCTCTCTCTCTGGAAAACACCACCACACACGCAGCCATAGCACATTTGTGTATTTATGCATTTAGTTACAGAAGTTATAGTTTTTTCCTTATTGTTTGCTGGTTCATCCCTCCAAACCATCCCCTCTGAATCCCCATGGGCATCTCCTGTCGCAGGACGAACATCTGCTGTCGCCCCTGTTCCACCGCGATTCATACTGGGTTGTCCACCGAGTGGCGATCCTTTCATTGGATGATCTGTGCGTAAGCGTTTATAGCCAGATCTCCCTCTCTCTCTCTCTCCCTCTCTCTCTACATCAAACAAGCACAGCCCCCCCCCCCCTCTCTCTCTCTACGTCAAACATCAAACAAGCACAGTCCCTCTCCTTCTCTCTCTCTCTCTCTCTCGGTGCAACATCATACACATGCAGACTCTCTCTCTCTTCCCCCCTCTCTCTCTCTCTCTCTCTGTGCAACATTCTCTCTCTCTCTCTCTCTCTGTGCAACATCATACGCATGCATACTCTCTCTGTCTGTCTGTCCGTCCGACTCTCTCTCCTCCGTGTGAAACATCACGCACATGCATATTCTCTCTCCCTCTCTGTCTCTCTCTCTCTTCTGTAGCATCACACACATGCATCCCCCCCCCTTCTCTCTCCGTCTCTCTCTCTGCAGCTCTCTCTCTCTCTCTCTCTCTCTCTCTCACGCATCCACACACTAAACTGCCCTACATGACCACAGCACACAAAAAGCGTATGTCCCGGCTCCTCTCCAGGGGACAGAGCTCATCTCTCATACAGCGATGCTGCCCTCACGCTGGGCAAAGAGTAAGCTTTTCCGTCAGCCAGTAGAATACGATCTGTGCCTGCCAGGCCAAGCTCCGACCTCGGCAAACGCATGGGAAAGATGGCGGGCACCTGTTATGCCTTGAACTAGGCTCATCAAGAACGGTCTGCAGGGAGGAGGCCTTCTACACTCAGCTAATGACCGGTAGATCAATGCTCTCTCCGTAACGCACATGCGTACGTGCACGCGCACATACACGCACACATGCATGCACACTTAAACACATACAGAGCGAGAGAGAGAGAGAGGAAGGCAGGTAGGCAGAACGAGAGAGAGAGAGAGAGAGAGAGACAGAGACAGAGACAGAGACAGACAGAGAATTCATACTCTTGGTTATTGGAAAGGAGACGAAAAAGAAAAGTGAATAATAAAAGAAAGGGGGGTGGAGGTGGGGGGCGTATATAGCTCAGCTGGTAGAATGCCGGACTCGTAATCTTGGTGATCCTGGGGTTGCGGGTTCGAATCTCCGCCGGGGAGACTCCGTTCGGTATATGGGCATTTTTCCCTCGGAGTTAACATTGGTTCTGACTCCATTTCCCATACAGTCCTTCGAATGAGACTATAAACCGAGGTTCCGTAGGCCAGTTTGGCCGTTGGTATGGATGACAAGTTACACATAGCATGCACCCTGCATGAGAAATGGAAAGAATGAAGGAAGTAAGGAAACTGAGTGAACGATATTGACTGGATGACACGGGAACGACGAATGAAGCGCCAGCTCGCAGCTCTTCAGTCGGCGCTAACCAGGTAGGCAGCCCGTGTAAACGAGTGTGGATTGTAAAGCGCTTAGAGCTTGGTCTCTAGCCGAGAATAGGCGCTATGTAAGTATTTATTATTATCATTTATTATAAAATATACAGCAAAAAAAAAAACCGAAAAAAACGACACACACACACACACACACACAATGTATATATATATATATTATATATATATATATATATATATATATATATATATATATGACACTCATCACGCTGTGATATATGGCACTATATTTAGAACACATGTTTGCTAAGATCAATTGTAGATGGTGTTAATATTTTCTTTGTCTAAAGAAACTGCAATCTGGTAGATCCAAATTCACACTGATGGCTTTTACAATGCAAGGTTTTCTGCGCACCTTAGAATACGAAACTAAACCAACACGTAACCATTCACCTTTATCAGGAACAGGTTGACTTTCGAACAAGAAAAAAAAATTACCACAGATTCACATTCTAGTTTGGAGGGGAAAAAATTGTCCGATGAGATAAAGAAAATTTCAAAACAAATTTCGACTATACGACTGTTTTGCACATATTCAGAACGTTTAGAACAGCGAGTGGTAACTGGTATTAAGCAAGGCGTGTACAGGATTCAAAAGCGTTTCAGAGTTTGAGATTTCTGTAAAAACACAACGCTATGTACAAAATCACAAGATTCTTGTAAGAAATAAATCATGAAGCAAAAACGTTGTCCATAAGGGACATACTCTCAAGCCTTTTTTTCCCCCTCTTTCTTCACCACTGATTTCACTCATTTATCTCAAAAGATATGACAGATTCAGACTCCCTTCAGACTGACAGCATTTCACATCGTTACGTTCCTTAAGCTTTCCTGTGTCAATGATTTGGTTCTATTCCTATCACAACAATGCGCACGAAAAAAAAAAGGTTTAGCAGCATACAAATATATCCTAAGAGATGAGTTTTTTATGAAGAAATAGAGAACACCAACTTTCCCCGCAGATGGTTCTCCCTAAAAAAATCGTAAAATATCCATGTGTGATTTCCCGTAATTCTGCACACCCGGCAAAACACCAAGTAAACCTCAACTCATTTATATAAGAATATTTCTAAATGCCAATGTGTAATATGAATGTTATTGTAGGTAATAAGATGCTAGCGGAATCTGAGACAGGAGACTGGTTTGGGGGTCACACTAGAGACACATGTCGGGTGGGAAATGGGGCCGAGTGGACAATGCTGTTCTTGTACAAGTGACAGAATCCTTGGTCGCTGGTTCGAGTCTCGTACATGGAGGGGGTGGGGGTCGGGGGGGTTCTGGTTAGGGGGGTTACTTATCAGCTCGACCTTAATGATGGCCTGAGTTCTGTCTTTAGGATGGCATGATACCCAACGTCCAGCGTGTATCATGTAAGTGTCAATGACAGCAAGACAGGTGTCCCTTGTTATTTCATTTAAAGGAAACGTGACGTCTATAGGTAAACAGAAACACACAGAGGCAGATTCTTTTTTCGTGGGTAGTTGGTGCTGTACTATGATGATGTTTTTCGCCAAGGAGGAAGCGTATGTCATTTAACATGTTAACCAGTTGCACTGATGAGGTTATACCGAAAAAATAAGTGAATAAATAAGCCAATGCTATTTAGTGTATAGTTCATGTATTCTGTGACGAACTACGACAGTGACTTGAACCCGCGTGAATAAAATTAAAAGCCTGGCTTGAAACAGCTTTGTGATGAAAGAGAGGTCGAATCAGTCAAGGAAAAGAGTGATCTTTGCTGCTGTAGCTGGAACTAGGCCACTTCGACGCACTGGCAGTATACACGCTCTTTAAACCTCTACGGAAAACTTGGGAGTAACTCACCGATAGCCTCCCTTCCGTTCTCCGTACCCTCCTCCTAAAAACTACCTCCCATTAATCGCACGCGAGTCGCTCTCTCGGTGTGTTTGGTTTCATTGCCAATCTGCCGTTCAGCCCCTTTTGTGCATGCTCAACTCTTAAGCGACTGGCTTTATGCAGCCGAAGTAAGATTCCATTTGAACAGATATATCTTCGTGGCATGTTTCTGTAGGAAAGTTTCCGTTTGTTTGTTTAGTCAGATTTGGTCGCATTTGACGTTTCTTAACACAGCAGCGGAGCTAACATATCTTCCATGCGACGAAAAGTAGCCGTTCTATACAATACAAGTCGGATACTGATGTGGAAGTCCACAGCATGTCTTCACCTCACACTCCAGTGCAGTTACCTTTACCGCTGCAATGCATGCCCCATGCAGGGAATTGCCAGAGATGATGGGCAGCAGAAGGCCAAGCGCGCACGCTCACCCCCCAAAGGTCAGAGATTACAGGTCATCTATCAGCCCCCGGGGATCGGGAGCCTCCATCGGCGCTTTAGCTAATTTCCCATTTGGACATTACGGAATGAGCCGCCAGGTCGGTCCGTCGACTCGACACGCACAGCATCGCACGTGAACAACGGGGTTGTCGTGACAGCGCCGGCAGGAGGTCGGGATGAATGCTGCTGCAAATTGATACTTGTCCCGCGCAGTGACTCTCTACTTTGCCCCACCCCATCCCTTCCTGCACCCTACACCCCTGCTGCACCGTAGCTCATGGTTCCATGCCTTCCTCCCCCCCCCCCCCCCCCTCTTCCCACCACAATACCGTTCCCCACTAGTTCCTCCCTCTCCCTTCCCCCCCAATACCGTTCCCACCGGTCCTACCCGTCCCCTCCTCTACCTTCTTCACGCCCTCTTTCCCTTTCTCCCTCCCTGCTTCCTTTGTTCTCTCTGTGGCTCTGTGTCCAACGTGATCATGATTCGAATAGCCGCAGACTCTTTCGTGACGGAGGCTGGCAACGTGGCGTTTTGGAAACGGGGATGGGGGCGGGAAATCGGCATCGTTCTGGACTTCCCAGCAAGCCTTGCAGTAATAGGCAGGGGGGGGGGGGGGGGGGGGGGGGGGGGGAAGAGTGAAAGTGGTGAGGGTGTGAAGGTGGAGAGGCGATAAGAGTGATGGCTCAAAGGGGCAAATTGGGTGAAGGGTGGTGTGTGGTTGTGTGTGTGTGTGTGGTTGTGTGGGGGGGGGGGGGGGGGGGGAGAGCCTGAAACGAAGAAGGGGGGGGGGGGGTGTTGGGTTAAGGGGGATGGTTCCAAGTGAGGTTCCTGACGGGTCAATCCTGGGTCCTCTGTCATTCTTAACGTATATAGATCACCTCAAGAAGTGACTACCTACCTAATAAGTTGCAAGCTTGCTCCGGTTTTACTCGGGATGTATGAGCAGAACGTTTGTATGGAGAAATACAAGGAAACGCATGCGCAGCTTCTTTTCTCAGGATCACGAACCTGTCATTCCTCTTTTTCTTTTCAATTTTGCCCCGAGCAAGCTTTCACTCACGTAAAAATTGGGTTCGGGTACAAACACTCTCCGGTTGACAGAGTGGGACTTGATTTAAAACGTTCCGTCATATATCCGGGTACGATGCGATTTAACCCAAGACATTCCTGTGGGTGGTTTCCATCACAGATCTTCAGAAGTTGGTATAAACGGGGGGAAAAAGTGTTCAGCGTTGACAAAATCAGGAGATTCTTTGATTTTTCCGTTCCTCAGTGTTTTATCTCGACCATTTGGTGTTAGAAAGTGAACAAATTGTGAGATCGTTAGCAAAAGTGTGGGGGGAAAAGTGATCAAGAGGTGAGAGAGATCGCAGGCAAAATGTAAAGAATGAATGATAGAGTAGAAAAGCGGACACAGTGTCCTAGATGTGAGACAAGGACTTGAAAATCAGCAGCTTGTGAAAGGTGGGCAACAGAAGGGAAATAGCAACGTGTGAGAAAGTGGGGCGACGTGTGAGAAAGTGGGCGACATGTGAGAAAGTGGGGCGACGTGTGATAAAGTGGGGCGACGTGTGATAAAGTTGGGCGACGTGTGAGATAGTGAGGGGCGACGTGTGAGGTAGTGAGGCGACGTGTGAGAAAGTGGGGCGACGTGTGATAAATTGGGGCGACAGTGTGAAAGAGTGGAGCGATGTGTGATAAGTGGGGCGACGTGTGAGAGAGTGGGGCGCGGTGTGAGAGAGTGGGGCGACATGTGAGAGAGTGGGGCGATGTGATAAAGTTGTGCGACGTTCGTGAGAGAGTGTGGGCGACGTGTGAGAGAGTGGGGTGACGTGTGATAAAGTTGGCGACGTGTGAGAGAGTGGGGCGACCTGTGGAGAGAGTGGGGTTGGGCGACGTGTGAAAAGTGGGGCGACGTGTGAGAGAGTGGGGTTGGGCGACGTGTGAGAGAGCCGGGGGCGACGGTGAGAAAGTGGGGCGACGTGTGAGAAAGTGGGGTGACGTGTGAGAGTGGGGTGACGTGTGACAAAGTGGGACGACGTGTGAGAAAGTGGGGCAGGCGTGTGATAAAGTTGGGCGAAGTGGAGATAGTGGGGCGACGGTAATAAGTGGGGCGACGTGTGAGAGAGTGGGGCGACGTGTGAGAAAGTGGGATGGGGGGGGGCGACGTGTGAGAAAGTGGGGCGACGTGTGTCGAGAGGGGGCGACGTGGTAGAAAGTGGAGCGACGTGTGAGAAAGTGGAATGGCCGTGTGAGAAAAAGGGTCGACGTGTGATAGGTGGGGCGATGTATGA
>JADBJO010019079.1:30000-33987 GCA_016801955.1 Conus betulinus | reverse complement strand
GTAATGTATGTGTTTTTTTACCCATCCAGCGGATTTTCAACTCAATGCGGAGCCTCGCAAAAACGTTACATCGCTGTTAAAGGAACTTCACTGGCTGCTTATTATACATCGCAGCCAGCACAAACTTTCAATGTCATCGATGGCTCTCTTTCGCGATACCCATCTGCTGTCCTCCACTGCTTCTGCTAAAATAATCTTCAAAAAAAGTCAAGGAACACATTTCAAAGGCCGGCTTTCACCGCTAAACTGTCGCCACTATATCGGTCATGATTAGCGACAGCGCACTCTGCAGCTCTTTCTGCAGGTTGTCTGCACCTTCGCTGGGTGTATCGTTGGAAGTCCGATGCAAGCTGTAGCCTATTTCTAGGGGAGAGAACGCCACGCCGCTGGTGCACACGCCATGAGAATGATGCTGGCTGGCTCCACTCAGGGTTTGGTTGTTCGGGTTCTTGTGAGGAGTGTTTCAGTAAGTGCGTGCTTTCCTGTCTTCCAGTCAAAGTCTCCTGAAAGTCCCAAAGAAAAAACTCAGACTGTTTGGTGAAGGTTTCCACCCCCCCCCCCCCCCCCCCCATTCCCCCCACTCCCACACCCTCTTCAGCTCCATCGCACCATCCCATTGAAACTCACTGTCACCGAATCTTCGAAATCAACAGGTCTTGCTTCCTCTCATTTCACAACTAAAGACTTCTCTGCTATGGAAGAATGCTATTTCCTACATTGTATACACAATATGTTTGTACATTGAGTCAGTTGTTACTTTGGACGGAATGAGAGAATACGTGACCTATTCAGGCGCCACGAACTTATTATCACTAATAAATGCACAGCTCGAATACCTTAATACCCTCGAATATCCTTATTACTGCTGTTATTATCGGACGGGAGTGAGGTGGTGGGTGTTTGGTTTTTGCTGTCCTTGTTTTATTAGTGACTCGCTTTAAAATCAAATCACTGCTGTGGCGTCGTTAGCGGTGCTACGTTTGACTTGAATTTTGCAAAATGTGAATTTTCACCCAGTGATCTTGATCTTGATCGTATGCGCTGTAGTTAGACTCCTTATTGATATCCAGCTGCATAATCGACGATAATAAGGGCAGATGATCGGAGTGAATCCTACACCTACACCAGAATATGTCTTCTCTTGCTGTCTTGTCGTGCCAGATGTATATATTCTTTAAGCCGCACACTCGCATCTCTCTCTCCCTCTCTCTCTCTTTCTCTCTCTCTGCAAAACGGTGTTCTAAGGTGCTCAGATGCATTTCTAGCTGTATATTCTGTATATTATCCGGCACGCCTGTTGAAAGTCTCTCATCTACTTTGGAAGCACAGCTCAGTGCTGTGCCAGAGGAAATGACATTGTCCTTGTTTTTCGATTGAGGTCAGAAAAAAACAGACAGTCGTCAGTGTTCGGTTGACTACGAATACCGACTAGCCCCCTGCAACGCAAAACCAAAGGAACAGTACTGGTTATCGATGGAAATGCCTTTAACAGATAAACAGAGACAGACATAAAACTGAGGATCGCTGAGAGAATCACCAGAGAAAGGCCAGTAAAGGTTTTTTCTCCATCCCATTTATTTCACTAGCTCCATCTAACCTAGTGTGCAGTGTTGATAGAACCAGCCACAGCCTAACTGCTTGTGGTGCCATTTTACAGCGTGACAGCAATTGCCCTCTCTCCGTACCACAGCGTGCACGAGACAATCGGCACAGTGGCAATCGTCAAGAGATCGGCATGGGACAGAGCGACAAACAATCTGTGAATACAGCACACGATGAAGTCGCCACGTTGGGTCTTGTGTTGGTCAAGGCAAGTGTTGATGAATACAGGGTGTACAAGTCTGTGACACGTTCTGTAAACGTGACTGGCCACCTGTTAGTACTGCACAAAGCAAAACAGAGGACGTCTTGTCAACTGAGAACGATTATGATTTAAAGTGCTGAGATGATCCCGAAGACATTTCTCAGGTCAGTCAACCATAGGGTGCTCCTGACAACATTACCACTAGCGACCATAGCGGTGCATCTGCAGGAAATGCTTGGAACTATAGACAGCCTTCAGTATACTACCTGAGAAGACGTGGACATGGCATCCAGTAACATCCGAGCTATCAAAACAATGGACATTGTGGTTATTGTCGATACCCGTGTTCCTATGCTGACAGTCACGTTTGCAGTCATGTCGGTGTAGGCAATACTTTTAACATACCCCGTGAGTTGGTTTCCATACAGAGATTTTGTGACCTGATATACATGATCTGTTTTTATTCTTTGACAGATACGTTGTGAAACAACCCCCCCCCCCCCTCCCAGCGAGTGAATGACACCCCTTCCCTCCCCGTCCCGGCGACTCCTCCCCATTGAGAATGATTTTTGTGAGCTTTCATTGAAAAAGATTAATTGATTCATTGATTCATCAATTGATTGATTGATTGGTTGGTTAATTGATTGATTGATTGATTGATTGATTCATTCATTCATACATTCATTATCAGTCTCTGTCTGTCTGTCTGTCTGTCTGTCGCATTTCTAATTCTTGCTGAAGGTGGCATTGTCTCTATATTGCCCCTTTTCAAGAGAGGCGTTCATATTTGTTTCGTTGAATTGTGTGTCATTTTAAGTGAAACATGTTACAATAAGTTTTTCACTTTGATGAAGGAATTCTTTTTTCTTTTTGGCAGCATTTAGTGTTAGCTGAATAGGTGAGGTATGCCAAATATAGAATATGGCTAACGTAAGCCAATACTTTTACTTTCACCATTGTAAAACAATCATTACAATTGTCATCCTCTCTCTCTCTCTCTCTCTCTCCTCTCTCTCTCTCTCTCTCTCTCTCTCTCTCTCTCTCTCTCTCTCTCATTTTTCCTCTCAAAAATGTTATGTCTGCTTCGGCTAACACCCAATTAGCTCATTCTGTGTTCAAGTGCGCGGTAAGGGAAGATAACTGCGGATCTGTACACCCTCTCTTCCTCACCCTCCCCACAGTAGGCATCCTCTCTGCCCATCTTAAACACCCCCCCCCCCCCGCTCCCTTTCCTTCTTCTTTCCCTCCCTTCTGTGCCACTTTTCTGCCTAGCCAGCATTCCTTTGGTATGTCTGCGTGATTGGGAAAAAAGTAGCAGAATCTGAGAGAAAGAATACCCCATTCATGTCTTCTGTAGAATGTCCTCCTCCCCGCTTAGGGCCTAATGCCGCTCTTTCTTTCTTTTTCTTTTACTTTCTTTTTTTTTCGCCTTCTCTTTTGTTTCATTATCTTTATCTTTTTTTTTTCCGTTTTCCTTTTCTCCTTTGTACCTTTCCTTTATTCTTTTGGTCTCATTTTCAGTTTTCTCTTTTTCTGTCCGTCCTCTCTCTTTTAATTATCTATTTATTTCATTTCATTTTGTTGTTGTTGTTGCTCATTGTTGCCTGTTAGCCTCTGACAGTCTGAATGTCCGTCTGTCTGTCTGTCTCCGTTTGTCTGTCTCTGTCTGTCTGTCTGTCTCCGTCTGTCTGTCTCTCTCTCTCTCTCTCTCTCTCTCTCCTCTCTGTCTCTCGTTCGCTCTCTATTTCCATTACCTCCCCTCATTTCTTTCCCTTTCTCCGCCCATAACTTCAAATGAATGCTGTATACGACACCGAATCGCCTCACAAAAAATGGCAACATGGAGCACACAGAAGAAAAACAAGTAGACACCCACCCAAAAAAAAGGATGTTCGCAGTATGCCTAAATAGCATGTACTTGACGCGTCTACACAGCACCAAACTGGAGATGTGAACACACTCAATTTAACATTATTCAAGACTGACACAGTCTTGTCGACCTTGAGTATAGTCAAACAAACACATGGACGAACAGTAACACATACAGGTAACCTCGCTTTGATTGGTACGAGAGGATATTTAAAACGGAGGTAGGAAAGAGTAAACAATAAATAACAAACAAGTAGGGTAAATCTTTACTCCCATGATGAAATAAATCCACTCCCATAACTCCAAGCAAATGT
>JADBJO010019079.1:22500-25000 GCA_016801955.1 Conus betulinus | reverse complement strand
TGTGTATATGGCATCGGAACAAATAAGCCATTACTTCTGCGGTATATCTTGTGGTGATGGAGTTGCAGTTCGCATTAATGTGTCGTCTGTTGTTTTTTTCTTGCTTTAACAGTGTTCCTGTGACAAATCGTAGGATTCATCAACGCACGTGCACTATATACACTTTCCAGCTAGGGTTTTGATCTCTCTCTCTCTCTCTCTCTCTCTCTCTCTCTCTCTCTCTCTCTCTCTCTCGCATCTCTCTCTCTCTCTCTCTCTCTCTCTCATGCAGATTTTCAAGTGGTTTTTGTGTAAAGTTATCCATAAGAAGTTGAGGGAGGAGTGGTGGGATTAGTGGTGGACACGAAGGAACGGGTTTGGGGAATGTATTAGAAAGGGATAGTGTTATTTGAAGGGTATTTTGATATTTGCAGAGCATTTACAAGTATTTTTTTTCCGTTTAAGAAAACATGTTAAATGTGTGTTCTAATGTTCCTGTTGGGGACTGTCCTTTTCATTAATAGTTGTTTTCGTCTGTTTCTTCTCTCTCTCTCTCTATCCTCTCTCTCTCTGCGATCCCCTCTCTACTCTCCGTCTCCCTCTCTCTCTTCGAAGGTTGGGGACTTATTTGATCAACCCCATCAAAAAAGACTCTTCTCCTCTCTCTCTCGAGAAATCCGAAAATGTAAGTCTGTTTCTGTTGTCCAGGCGGTATTACGCAGTCTTCTGTCTGTCTGGATCTGAGGATTCATCTCTCGCTCCTCTCCTCTTTCCTCTAGTGTTGTTTGCCTCTTCTCTCTCTCTCTCTCGCTCTCTCCATCCTCTCTTCCCCTCTCCTAACAGGTCTCTCCTTCTGCCTCTCTCTCTCTCTTCTCATTGCTCCCCATCATGCTCTCTCTCTGTCTTGCTGTTAATGTTCTCTTTCCCTTCCCCTGTTCTTCGGGAGGTTCGTCTCTGGGATTAGATTCTTACGTCACATCTCCCTCTCCCTCGTTTCTCTCTAGCATTCTCTCTTCTCTCTAGCTCTCTTTCCTCTCTCTCTTTCTCCCCACATTTCTCGCCCCTCTCCTGCCTCTCCCTCTCCTCTCTTCCTCCCTCTTCTTAGACTCTTTACCCTCTTCCTCTCCTCCGCCCCGAATTCCTCCTCTCTCTCCCCCCCCTCTCTCTTTCTCTTTCCTCGCTTCTCTAGGTCTGTCTCTCTTCTCTCTCTCCTCGCTCTCCTCTCTGGCCTCTCTCTCTTCCTCTCTCCTCTCTCTCCTCTTCGCGTCTTATTGTTTTAAGAATGGAATCGGGATCTACACCATAAAAAAAAATGACTCTCTCTGTCTCTCTCCTCTCTCCTCTCTCCCCTCTCGCTCTTCCTCTCTCTTCTCTCTCTCTCTCCTCTCTTCTCTCTCTCTCTCTCTCCTCACCTCGTTCTGCTGCGCTCATACTGTCTGCAGTATCCTCGCTCTCTCTCTCCTCCCTGAACGCCTCTCCTCCCCCTCTCTGGATATATAATGATATTGAAATGCCTAGTTTTGAATGGGTATAAACTCCTAGGTATATATATATATATATATATATATATATATATATATATTATATATATATATATATATATATATTTTTTACTACACTCATTTACACTTCAGCAATGTAATGACCTGACAGTAAAGGGACAGATGTTGCGTTATGTATCTGCGGAAATGCCGTGTTTTGAATAATAACAGTTGGAGACTGATTTTCAAGTCCAGGCTGTAGGCCTGTACGGCGGGGAATGATGGGGGCTGAATGATGCAGCACGTCCACGTAAAAAAAATGTATATTCATTTTCCTGAAAGAAATTTTTAGAAGTTAAAATTCTGAACACACAATGACCTTGTGTATAGATAAACCGATATGATCCGATTTACATAAACTGTGCAAAACGTTGTACCCGTTAGAATTAACGACAATGGATAATGATAACTGACTGCCACACGAGGCTTACAAAGTGGTACTTGACTGAAATACACAAGACAAAAGAAACTGGGTGTCAAACATTTTTACCTGAATTCGAAGACAGATTGATTTTTTGTAAATGGCAAGACTGGAATTTCCTTATTAAAAACAGCAAGAATATTCTGCACCATACATGACGTCAAACCGTACTTGAAAACAGACTAACAAAACGTCTAAAATGTATCATAACAAGGTCTACATGTGGTTTTTAGAAAGTGCTCTGCATAACTCCTGTTATAAGAAACACTCAGATTGCTTTACGTTGTCCTGTAAATGAAGATCAGATGAATTTTGATTTGTGTACCTCTGTATTGAGTCATTTACAAAACTATTAGAATCAATCTAAACAGTTTCGTTTAGATATGCTTTTAGCTTCCAGAAAAGATAGAGTTGTAAAAAAAATCATCGGCTTTACTTATCCAAATCATTTCAATCGCGTTCTGTCATGTTGTCATGATGTGTGTAGTCTGGTTTTATATAAATTTGCAAATAGTACTGTACAGTACAATTGTTTATTGTACCTTTTTCGTGAGGGGTA
>JADBJO010019079.1:0-12500 GCA_016801955.1 Conus betulinus | reverse complement strand
TTTGGAAGACAGCACAGAGGAAAAAAACACACGAGCATCCATTCAGATTCGTTTTTTATCAAGTAAGTGACGAGAGGTATGAACCGCCATTTGGATTCATGTTTTGTTCTGTAATTGGCGTGATCACAGATAGTTGGGGCAAACCCATTTAGACTGACGCTTTCGCCAGTAATTGGTGTGAGTTATGAGCAGTTATTGGGGTGAATAGTTCTTACAATTATCAGCATAGTCATGAAGCGCTACGAGTGACCACTCAGTTCACGTTTTGTTCGTTGACTGGGAGAGAGTTATGAACATCTTTTTCTAATTTGACTTTTGGTGGCTTATTGGAAAATTTCGAGAAAGTTGTGAACAACCATTTGCATTGATATTTTGCTCGATATTAGTAGAAAGCGAAAAAACTGTTTTAGAATGACGTTTTATTTGGTAAATACCGTACACGGAGAAAAAATTACAAGCACGTATTGGTTGATTTTTTTTTTTCTTTTTTTTTTTTTTTTTTTTTGTTTTGGGGGGGGGGGGGGGGGGGGGGGGGGGGCAATACTGTTATCAGGAGAGAGCTGTGGACAACATCCGATTCACATTTTGTGTTCAATGACTGGAGCTACTAGTAAACATTTTTTTTTTTTTTTTTGGTGCGTTTGTTTGGTTTTTGAGAGAGTTACGAGCTACCACCGTGATTTGAATTTTGTTAGGTAATCAAAAGAGACTTTTGACCATCCATTTCTAGCTTTGTTCATAATTAAACACAATTACAAGCAACCGCTAAAAGGTTTGTTCGGTAATCCAGTGTAATCGGAGACCAAATCCGTTGACAATGACAGCTTGTATTGTCACCGCCACAATTACTCCATAAGAATATTTTTCCTCATGCAACAGTCACGCCTTTTCATCTCTAATCAACACAAAGAAAAATGATTGTTTGAAAGAAGGATAGAAAACAAGAACGCACAAATGATTGAACGGATGATTGAATGCATGAAGACAGCACAGCTGTGCTGTTTCATTCTCTCTCTCTCCTCTCTCTCTCTCTCTCTCTCTCTCTCTCTCTCTCTCTCTCTCTGTCATGTCAGCTGATACATCTGTATTACAGTACTCTGTAACGCTTCGTTACTGGATCCACATAACCGGCCACCACACCATACATTACCAAGTACCAGGTGGCTGTGTGTGTGCGGTTGAAAGAAACCCTATTCCCTTCTCTATTTCTGTCGTGTTTGCTCTCTCTCTCTCTCTCTCTCTCTCTCTCTCTCTATCTCTCTCCTCTCACACACACACACACAACACACACACACACACACACACACACAACACACACACACACACACGCAAAAGGTCGCTCACGTAATCTATACCTTTCTTCGGCCTGCCTTACTTCTCTTACCGTCTTTCTTTGGTGTGTGTGTGTGTGTGTTGTGTGGTGTGTGTGTGTGTGTGTGTGTGTGTGTGTGTGTGTGCGGTGTGTGTGTGTATGTGTGTGTGTATGTGTGTATGTGTGTGTGTGGTGTGTGTGTGGGTGTGTGTGTGTCTGTCTGTCTGTCTCTCTGTCTGTCTGTCTCTCTGTCTGTGCATGCGCGAATATCTGCGTGCGTGGGCGAACAGCAGCTGGTGCAGGTGTGTGTGTGTGTGTGTGTGTGTGGTGTGTGTGTGTGGGTGGAATGTGTGTGTGTGACTGTGTTGTGTTGTGTGTGTATGGTGTGTGTGTGTGTGTGTGAGAGAGAGAGAGAGAGAGAGAGAGAGAGAGAGGGAAAAGTGCGCGCGCCCGTGTGCGTGTGTGTGTGTGTGTGGGGGGGGGGGGTGGAGGGGGGTGAGGGGGTAAGAATGTGTGTGTGTGTGCGTGCAAGCATGCGCGAGCTCACGTGCGTGCGTGCATGGAAAAGGTCAACAAATGATAAACAAGAAGCGAAGAAGAAAAAAAAAAATCTCTGGACATGCATTCACCCTCTTCAAATCCCCGCTTTGCCAGATCACACGGCTTGGAGCTTTCTGCTGTCGCCCTCTCATCCCCACTTCTGTTGAAAAATCACACTCTCGCCTGAAAAAAAAAAGAAAGATCCACTCTTGCCAGAATAACACTCGAAAGACAATGAAAACTGCTCACCGCTCTTCCAGCCCGTCTCCTCTAAATCCCCAAGTTGTGTACACTTGGTCAGCAATGTGAGGACTAAGTGGCTTTTCCCTGTCTCCTCTTATTTCATTTGTTTCTCTCAGGTCACCTTCTCTTATGCCAGAGTCCGAGGAGCAACGAAATACTTTTCTTTTTAAATCGAATGGCCGGCATGTTAATGTTTAACACCATCATTTTTTTTAAGTGTCCGGGAGGGTGTGTGAGTGTGTGTGTGTGTGTGTGTGTGTGTGTGTGGTGTGTGTGTGTGTGTGTGTGTGTGTGTGTGTGTGTGCGTGGTCTGTGTGTGTGTGTGTGTGTGTGTGTGTGTGTGTGTGTGTGTGTGTGTGTGTGTGCGTGTCTGTGTGCGTGTGTGTGCGTGTGCGCGCGCGTGTGTGTGTGTGTGTATGTGTGTGTGTGTGTGTGCAGTGGGATGGTTGCGGTAATGTGAAGAGGGAAGGGGTGGGTCATCTCATAGTGGTAGCATGCCAGGAACACTGGGGCATAGTCGTCATTTGTCATGCTAGACACAATGGAATCATGGCGCTCTGCATGCAGTTCCATCATGGCCACTGGCCTCCAAGATTCTCCCTCCCCAGACCCTGCAAATCCCCCCTGGGGAGACACGTAGTCATGCGCGGTTACAGCGGAACTGATTCTCGCTGAATTCTGGAGCTTTCTGATTTCCATTCCTTTCTGCAAACTTTTCTTCTCTGTCCAACCCCCTCCAGCTCCATCTACTCACCCATCCCGTCCCCATCCCTGCTTCAATTGTTTCCCCAGTCCGCTCTCATTGTGCGCTTCTTCTCTTCTTCTCCGTCTTTGTCTTCGTTGGACTTTGTTGTTTCTTTTCAAAAATGGCTGCTCCGCTCGTTTGTATTTGTCTGACTGGGATTCTTAGATCGGTGACAGAGGAGATGAAATTCATCTTCGTATTATTCTATTTTCCTTCTCTGACGTTAGTTTTGCTTTTATTTGTTTTGCCTTGTAGTTCTTGTCCAACTTTTAGAATTTCTTTCGTTTGAATGTGTCTGTGTAGGATCTTTTTCTTCAAACTTGGCCCGTGCTTCGTTGCTTGTGTGTTGGTGAATGATTTGGGACGAGAAATAGTTCAAGCTTAAAGACGACAATAATTCGGAACTTGAGACTCTGTCATTTCCATCACTTCGTCAGGGTTTGTCAAAGTATATAATTTTGAGCTGATCTTCTTAGATCATGACAAATTTGTGCGACATTAATTATACGATAGCTGTGTAGAAGGTGTATTGATTGTTCGTTATTTACTTATTTATTTATTTTAGTTGCACGTTTGTTTAAGTTGGATCTGAATTGCTAGTCTTCTGCTCTTTTCTACTCTGACCATCTGGACGACAAGGTCTGAAAAATCTTAGTTCCTCAGAATTCAAGCTCTTTAAATTGGACAAGGACATATCCACTCTAATATAGTATGACAAAATATCCTAATATGGTATCAGTATTGATGATGAAACACAAACACAAATCCATACGCAAACGTACACATCATTTGCCTTGTTCTTTGGATTCCATTTTAGGTTGACAAGAAGTAATGGAGTCAAGGCATTCCTGCAAATTTCCCTAACAAATTTCCGACCTGTGCAGAAAGCTAAATAGCACTTCTCTCCGCGCGCTTTTCTTTGTCTTGGGAAAATGCGTGTATTGCCTGTAGATTGAGGGAATGTTCACGGATTTAGTAAACGCTGAGTTGGGTGACTCATGCTCAATTGCTTCAGAAGAGCCCCCCCCCCCCCCCCCTCCCCCCCCCCTCCCCCAAAGAAATAAAGGAAGATAAACAGTTGAGACGTAAGTGTTACGTACCTTTTCAGGGATTATTGGGGGGGGTATTACTTGCGCCTACAGGTGGTGGTTTTAAATTCCTTGATTTGCTGATAGTAATCATTGCCTGCACCTTTAGAAACAATAAATCTGATGGAATACATCCTCAGGAGAAATAAAAAGGACACTGGGTGATCAATAAGTGAAGTAGCATGATCATGAAAGAAGGATCACAGTTAAGCAATTGACAAACGATGCACAAAATGGGTGGACAAGTACGAGTGAAAGATAACAATACACAAACAGTTCTATTGAAAGAGCTACTTGTGTGCCCAAAGGAGGAGTAAAGGGGGGAGGGGGGAGGGGGTGATAAAAAAAAAGTCACTCTTCGTGTGAAAATGTAAAAAAAAAAATTATTAGCCCCCCCCCCCCCCCAACACACACACACACACACACACACACACACACACACACACACACACACACACACACACACCTTCATTTTTAATAAGGAGAAATAAAATCTGACAATATATTCATATTGGTAAGACATACACAAAAAACTGTTTATCAATAATCTCCCTTTTTTGCTGTTTCAGGAACAACACGATCAAGAACAACATACAGCAACCGACATCATTGCATCCTCAAACAAAAACACGATGCTGATGAAAAGACTCGACTTTCCCAGCTTGAAAGTCTACCTCTTCCTTCTTTTAGTGGCCACAACTTCTCTTTGCCTCGGCGACGACCCGGCCAGTGGTCAACAGCAGCAACAGAAAAGAGACTGGCCACGGAACCAGTGGCCGACCCGACACCTGAGAAGAGAGTGGCTCTGGACGCCAAAGCCTTCGCTGGGAGACTAGGCAAGCGTGGAGAGGCTGAGGATGGTAACCATGAGGATGTAGACAAACGTGGACTGGACCAGTATGCCTACTTTGGGAGACTTGGAAAGAGACAAATGGATGACTTGAGTAACTCTTGGAAAGTCGGAAAAAACTGCTAGGATGGATGCTTCTGAAGATCTCCTCCGCGCTGGTGAAGATGGCACCGACCGGTTCCCAGAAAGAAGGGGCTGATATTCGGGAACCCAACGGTGTGTACGGCAATGACTTTAGTGACCAGCTGTCCAAAAAAGCTTGGGATTCCTATGCCTTCATGGGGACGTCTGGGAAAGCGGGGCGACAAGAGCGAGGCGGGGGCACAGGCACGACAGGAAAGAAAAGAGAGACGACGAACATGCTCAGTCTTCAACCCGACGCAACAAACGTGGCCTGGACTCTTTTCTGTTGTCCCCCGATTCTGACGAACAAGAAATGGATGACATGTTGTCAGACCCTGAACTGGACAAGCGACCAATGGATAGTATGCTGTTTGGACCTCAGCTAGGAAAGCGGTCAATGGACAGCATGTTGTTTGGTTCACGGCTAGGCAAAAAATCAATGGACAGTATGCTCTTTGGATCCCGACTGGGCAAGCGACCGATGGACAGTATGTTGTTTGGACCTCAGCTGGGCAAGCGACCAATGGACAGTATGTTGTTTGGACCTCAGCTGGGCAAAGCGACCGATGGACAGTATGTTATTTGGATCCCGACTGGGCAAGCGGCGAATGGACAGCATGATGTTTGGACCTCAACTTGGCAAGCGACGAATGGACAGCATGTTATTTGGATCCAGACTGGGCAAGCGACGAATGGACAGTATGTTGTTCGGACCACAGTTGGGGAAAACGAGAAAAGATGGACACTATGATGTTTGGACCTCAACTGGGCAAACGGGAAAGAATGGACAGCCGGATGTTCGGACCACAGCTTGGCAAGCGTGAAAGATTCGACAGTATGATGTTCGGACCACAGCTGGGCAAACGTGAGAGATTCGACAGTATGATGTTCGGACCACAGCTGGGAAAACGTGAGAGAATGGACAGCCGGATGTTCGGACCACAGCTAGGCAAGCGTGAAAGATTCGACAGTATGCTGTTCGGACCGCAGTTAGGCAAACGTGAGAGAATGGACAGCCGGATGTTCGGACCACAGCTAGGCAAACGAGAAAGATGGGACAGCCGGATGTTCGGACCACAGCTAGGCAAGCGTGAAAGATTTGACAGTATGATGTTCGGACCGCAGCTGGGGGAAAACGCGAGAGAATGGACAGATTGATGTTTGGAGGCAGGCTGGGCAAGAGAGAAGACAACTGGACAGAGGAACAGGCAGCTAATGAGGTAAATGATCGTCTCCTTCTGTTCTCAACTGTATAATTCATTTACACTTAAGTTATTGCCAGAGGGAGAATCGAAGCATTGCTTCTTGTGCAGACGGTAGTCAGAAAGGCAAAATATATTTGTGAAAGCCAAGGAAATTGCTTTCCAGCAGTGTCGGTCTAAACAGTACACTGAACACACTTAGGAACAATTGCTAGACAACTTTACAAATTGTGTCTTTAAAGGGATAGATTCTCCATCTGAACACAAGTCCAGTACAGACGAACACTAATGTTTCCCCACACGCCCCACTCACGAAAAAAGAACATCATTATTTTCACCCTTTCTCCCTTTTTCTATCTCAACCCCCATGCCCTCTAAATGGTCTTTATCTCGCAGCAGCTCATTCCAGCCCCACTGCGCACAGCTACGCTAGTACTTGTCCTGTCACAGCCCGCAGGAAGCACGTCAATTCGGACTGTTATGAGGCGACCTGGCCGGGGAAAGACCCTGCACAACTGCTGACTTACTGTGGATGTGTTCAACAGTGCCTTTTTATGACCTCGCACACGCAGAATAAACGACTACTAAGTCTCTCCCCAACCACCACCACCTTCCCCAAATGATGACAGCGACCGTGGAGCTAGTGTGTGATTGAGTGATTGAGGGATTCATCAAGTCCATCCTTGAAGTTGTACTTGTAACGACATTGGCAGAAACTCATCTCGGGAACTGACTTCGAAATATGAATCTTTACCTGAGGTCACATCGAGAACTGGGCGTCTTCATGCCACATAATTTGAGACGTTTTTTTGTTTTGTTTTTTTTTATGACTTTATGTTAGTGTAAGGATGAGGATAGTGCAGACGATACTTTTACAATCCCATTTCAGCCTGGGACTGCATGAGGGAGCTTTACTGTACTCTTTCTATCATCATATAATACGGCATCAAACCGGCAGGCAGTGTTATTTATTCTGGAATTTTGAGCAAATCTCTCAGATACGCATCCTTTGAGTGGATGTTAGATGTTGTGGTTGCACACTTTCACGTGAGTGTCTAGCACGCTTCACTCTGGCAAGAAGCCAATTGAAACAACAGCAGCAATAACAACAACGTTGCTGTCTTGTGCACTATCTTTGACATGATAACTTGTTTGCTCACGAATCCTACACCTAATTTCTTCTGAGGCCATCCAAACACAAGTAGAGAAAAAAAAAAAGATGCAAACCGATGGTGCAGGTGGGACTCCGAGAAGTAGTCTTCAATAACCGTACAAACCCAGCCGGGAGCAATCCTGCACCACCCTTGGAAGCATGCGCTGTGTTTATGTAGGCTGCAGACATGCACAGGGCATTCCACTGTCAAGGGACATAACTGCTCCCTGGCAGATGCCATTTTACAATGGTTACTGGAAGTGACATAACAGAACTCCATGGGAGCGTCCCAATGGGGGTGCACTAGCCAATATTTTATGACTCCAAGAACCACCAGCGAAAAAAAAGCCAAAGTCAAGAAAACTGCCGTTTGCGTCCCACAGCTATACTCGTTGCTGTTCCGCTGACAGGTGAAGACAGAACAACCCCAGACATCGCCAAGCTTTCGTATGATGTCTTACGTGCTCTCTGAAGGGACTCCAGGGTCAGTGTTTTCCACTGTCAACAGGACTTTCCCCGCCATCCGTGGGTTTTTTCGTTACCGTCACCAGACCTTGCTCCTGAGTCGGCCGAAAGGCAGATAAGAATTAATGCACTGATTGTGCAGGTGGGATCCAGAGAAGTCCTATACCATCCTTGGAAGCCTGCGCTGTGTTCACAGAAGGTATATACATGCACAGGGCACTCCATTAACACGTCAAGGGAGATAATTGCCCCCTGGCAGATGCCATTGTATAATGGCTGCTGGAAGTGACACGAGAGAAATCTCCACGGGAGCATTCCCATGGATGTAGCCAGCCAATATTTCATAACTCCAGAACCCACCAGCGAAAAAATGCTACCGACAAGAAACTGCCGTGTCTATCCCGCAAACTGACTTGTTGCGGTTCTGCTTAAAATTGAAGACAGTAAAAACTCCAGATATGGCCAAACCTTCGCTGTGAGGTCATATACGCTCTCAAGAGAATCCTGGGTCACAGTCTTTCCCGCTGTCAACAGGACCTTCCATGCGGTCTGTGGGTCTTTCCTCACCGTCACTGAGCCTTTCCCCCGAGTCAGCCAAAAGGACAGACCAGAAAAAGAACCTCACCTGAAGGTGCAGGTGGACCCAGAGAAGTACAGTCTTCAACTTTCGAACAAACCATCTGGGAGCAATCCTGCGCCACTCTTGGAAACGTGCGGCTTGTTCACAGAGGGCCAGGCATGCACAAGGCACTCCATTAAGACGTCAAGGGACAAATATTACTTCCTAGTAGATGCCATAGTGTAATGGCTACTGAAAGTAACACGACAGAATCTCGGCGGGAGCGTCTCCGTAGGTATACCAGCCCTTATTTCATGACTCCAGAAACCTACAAGCGAAAAATGCCACCGTCAAGAAACAGACGTGTGCATTCCGCACCCACTCTAGTTGCTGTTCCGCTGACAAGTGATGACAGCACAACTCCAGACATGGCCAAGCTTTTGCTATGAGATCATAGTTATACGCTGTCTGAAGAGAATCCTGAGTCAGTCTTTCTCGCTGTCAACAGGACTTCCTTGCGGTTTCGTATGTCTTTCGTTACCGTCACCGGGCCTTTCTCTTGAATCAGCCAAAAGGCAGACCAGAAAAAAAAAAATCACCCGAAGGTGCAGGTAGGACCAGAGAAGTACAGTCCCCAACTTTCGAAAAAACATATATGGGAGCAATCCTGCGCCACCCCTTGGAAGCGTGTGGCTTGCGCAAATTGGATCAGGCATGCACAGGGCACTCCATTAAGACGTCAAGGGGCGTGATTACTCCCTGGCAGATGCCATTGTGTAATGGTAACTGGATTGTGACATGACAAAACCTCCACGGGAGCGTCCCATGAGTGTATCAGCCTATGTTTCATGACTCCAGAAACCACCAGCGAAAAAAAAGCCACCGTCAAGAAACTGCTGTGTGCGTCCTGTAGCCACACTCGTTGCTGTTCCGCTGACGGGTGAAGACAGTACAATCCCAGACATGGCCAAGCTTTCGCTATGAGGTCTTACATGCTCTCTGAAGAGAATCCAGTGTCACAGTCTTTCCCGCTGTCAATGGGATTTCCCTGCGGTCAGTGGGTCTTTCCTCACCGTCAATGGGCCTTTCCCCAGATCAGTCGGAAGGCAAACCAGAAAAAGAGATACACCAGATGGTGCTGCAGGTGGGACTAGAGAAGTACAATCCTCAACTGCCGAACAAACCAGCTGGGTTCTAAGCATCCTACACCTAATTTCTTCTGAAACCATCCCACCATTCTCTGTCATGGCGAAGAATTGCATCATAGTAATTTGAAAAAAAAAAAAAAGTGCGTCCCAAAACATTACAATAGAGTTTCCACAAGAACGCGATGACGCAGTATCAACACTCCTCTCCGTAAAAGTCTTGGAAAGATCAAAGTCGAATTCTTAAAAATATAAGAACGCGCTAGTTTGTAGACTACCGTGTTCCGAAACAATAGCAAACATAAACCCGAGAAACACACACACACACACACACACACACACACACTCCATGGAGAAAAAAAAAAAAAAAAAAAAAATTGGCTGGCATTTACGAGGCGCAAAGTCTCTCTCTCTCTCTCTCTCTCTCTCTCTCTCTCTCTCTCTCTCTCTGTCTGCTATCACACTCTCACTTTCTCGTTTTGTGTCTAATTCCATGTGCAAGAGTGGTGCATGCAATCAATTTGTGTAACTGTATTTGTCTTGCACACGTTGGAGTGTTAATCTTTATATGCATACACAAGCTCTGTGTATCTGTGCACGCCCACACGTTCCTGTGTATGTAGGTGTGCTTTGGTAAGTTACTTACGTATGTGTATGTATGTTTGTATGTTAGTTATAGCGTGTCCGTGAATGGGTAAAACACAGTATGTATGTGTGTGTGTGTGTTGTGTGTGTGTGTGTGTGTGTGTGTGTGTGTGTGTGTGTGTGTTTTCCTAAGCTATGAAGTGGTTTTACGTATTGATAAAAAAAGAAAGTTTATTTTAAACCGACTTTGTTTTCTTTTTTCTTTTATCCCAACATAATTTGATGATCGGCAATATTTTCTAAACAACAATGTATGCCTTATAAATAGTTAATTTATACAAAAAATCAAATTTCTTGAAAGCATTGAATGACAAACAGTTTTACTCCATTTACCAAAATATGCTGTTCCTGTACGCAAGAAAAACTACAGCCCAAAAGGAAAGTATTCCCTTCTCCCTCGCCCTTAGTTTGCTAGGTTATCTTTTTTCCCACCACCAGACACCCCCTCCTATCCACACACCCCCTCCTCTCTCTCTCTCTCTCTCTGTCAGCTTATGCCGGTTGCCGCTCTCCCCCTGTCCCTTATGCCCCCCCCCCCCCCCCCCCCCCCCCCCCCCCCACCCCCCCCCCCCCCCCCCCCCCCCTCTCTCTCTCTCTTTTATTTTGTTCTCGGAAATCTCTTTGTCCTCGTATCTCTGTCTCTCTCTGTCTCTGTCTGTCTATCTGTCTGTCTGTCTGTCTCTCTCTCTGTGTTTGTGTGTGTGTGTAGCTGTAAGCCACAAACTTTCAAGGAAACGAAAGTGTTACCTACTTGCCTCTTGATGTGAGTGATCATTAAAGCTACTCGCTATATCACTATCACTCGCTATATCACTATGCATTTGTCAAACCGCTTATAAAGTTTATAAACTAAAATCTTGATTTCGTTTCAGGAAGAGTGAATTATTTCACCCTGCTTAAAAAACGGATTTAATGAGAACTGGTCTTGCCACGCTGTGCTTACAAGTCTTTTAGACGAATGGCACTCAAACTTGAACAAGGATTTACTTTACTTGTTCAGTCTTTGTAGATTTTACAAGGAATTAATACTCTTGGCCAGTATCTTCTGTATAATAAGCTGCTTATTTATATTGACTACTCACTCTGTTACTATCAATTAATCATTTCTTACAACAGGGGGCAAGTTGCATAGCGAGATTTCGTGCACGTTGAATATGATGTACCTCAGGAATCTGATCTGGCTCCTGTTCTATTCTAAATTTACATGAATGATCTCCTTTTAATTTCAAACCTCTTGCAAAGTCTTCGCGGTCAGTCAGTATCTTTCAGTATCAAGACAAAAACCCGAAATGCGTTTACTTTGTCGAATGATCTCAATGTGCTGGTTATCTTGACGAAAGCCACCTGCTGACAGTCAGACTGGCAGTACTGGTTCACTTACGAAAGCAGAAGTCGTCAGTTCCGCAACATCACACGCAACATCGGAGTCACAATTAGAACCGACAGAAAAATAAAAGAGTAGAAAGCAATAAAATTTTAAAGAAGAAAGAGTCAACAATCACGTCCAATGACGCAAAAATTCCACATAACGTCAAATCCAAGCATACTAGGTCCAGAACACAAAAGAGCAGATCCAAAGATAATCGCTCCCCTCATCGGACATGAAAAACAAGATCTATCTCCGCTGGCCGAGTTTCTCCTTGACACAATCATGAACAAGGGTAAACAGGAAAAGATTTGATCGATCGTGCTTTTTTTGATGTGGTTTCTATCTGAGCGCACAAAATGGAAAACCATCCATCGACTTAAAAAGCCCTATCCATACTGAAAGTGAAACACAGGTGGGATGTCTTGGCTGTTTATTTGCGTGGGTGAACACGTCAGAAATGGATCCGAAAGAAACCAGCTCAAATTTCGCAAAATGCGTCAGAGGCGTTGTCTCCGATCGTCCCAGAGCAAAAATAGTAGTCTCCTTCCGCAAGTTCCGTTCTATAAGTCGGCGAAGACACAACACAGACACTCCGATAGGCTCTTGATGTACACCCGATGATGAGAGGATCCAGTGTATTGGCGGCGACAAGAGCAGGAGGCCGCCGGCCGCCACCTTTTTTTTTGTTTTTTGTTTTTTTTTTTTTTTTTTAAGACGTCTTACGGGAGAAAGTCCGGATAACCTCCTAGACACGCTACCAGTTTTAAGGACAAGCTGTACTGACCTATGGTCCCGTTTTATAAGAGCGCGAACGCGGACCGCGTTCAAACGCGAACTACTAAAACGCGAAACGCGACTTTTGAGCAGTTTTGCCATTCAAATAGAGCACGAACCGAACGCGGGAAAACGTCGCGGCTCTTTCGAGGCGGCTCGTCTTCTTGCTGTGAAGATAAATTTTGGTTTTTGGCACATGGCCAACTTTCCGCCCCGCTACTTCTGTCCAATTGCTTCATATGTTCTTTTTTCATTGAGTCTGTATCTTGGTCGCTTTGTCCTCCAGT
>JADBJO010019078.1:20000-26731 GCA_016801955.1 Conus betulinus | reverse complement strand
TTGATGATCATGATGGTGATGAGTGGCAAGAATGAAAGACAACTCACCAGTGATGATGTAGGGTTGTCTTTCCTTGATGATCATGATGGTGATGAGTGGTAAGTATGTAAGATACCTCACCAGTGATGATGTAGGGTTGTCTTTCCTTGATGATCTTGATAGCGATGAGTGGTAAGCATGAAAGATAACTCACCAGTAATGGTGCAGAGTTGTCTTTCCTTGATGACCTTGATCGCGATGAGTGGTAAAGTATGTAAGATACCTCACCAGTGATGATGTAGGGTTGTCTTTCCTTGATGATCATGGTGGTGATGAGTGGTAAAGAATGAAAGATAACTCACCAGTAATGGTGCAGGGTTGTCTTTCCTTGATAATCATGATAGTGATGAGTGGTAAGTATAGAGAAGATAACTCACCAGTCATGAAGTAGGGTTGTCTTTCCTTGATAATCATGATGGTGATGAGCGATAAGTATGAAAGATAACTTACCGGTGATGATGCAGGGTTGTCTTTCCTTGATAATCATGATGGTGATGAGTGGCAAGCATGAAAGATAACTCACCGGTAATGGTGTAGGGGTTGTCCTTCCTTGATGACCATGATGGTGATGAGTGGTAAGCATGAAAGATAACTCACCGGTAATTGTGTAGGGGGTTGTCTTTCCTTGATGACCATGATGGTGATGAGTGGTAATTAAGTATAGAAGATAACTCACCGGTAATGGTGTAGGGTTGTCTTTCCTTGATGATCATGATGGCGATGAGTGGTAAGCATGAAAGATAACTCACCGGTAATGGTGTAGGGCCGTGTCTCCCGCGTGATCTTGATGGTGATGAGCCCATACGACTGCTTCTCCTCCCGGATCTTTCTTCTTGGAGACCATCTCCATCAACACGAACCCATTGCTCATGGCATCTTGCATGGACATAGTCTCCCCAGTCAAGTCAAGGGGTTGATGTACAGTCCTCTGGCCTGCGCACGTTGAAAGAAATCATAGTAATTGAAGTGCTGCTGCGGCGATTTACATTCTTGTCTGTCTGTAACTGCATTAGTCTAATTTTGACTTGGTCAACGTAGGCTTCTTATAAAGGAAAATGCCGTCTGAAAAGAAAGGGAAAGTGAGGAGACCAGTGGAAATTCTAGAAAATCAGGTTGACAGGCTGTGTAGAAAAATAAATGAAAGAACCATTACAGTGAATGAATGAAATTATCAGACAGTAAACGAATGAATCTATTCATAAAAAAGGACAAAGAGAGTAAAATGAATCTATTCATAAAAAAGGACAAAGAGAGTAAATGAAAAAAAAACGATGAAATCAAAAAAGAAGTCGATAAAGAAAGAGACAAAGTCAAATGGAACGATAAAGGTACAAAGGGTAAAGTGCCAAAGCCTAATGGGTCGCAAGGGCAGTGAAACTGCTGCTCACCGTGTCTAGGGCTCGCCATTGTAGAAGACAGAGCCGAAGTCTCTCCTTCCGCCGCTTTCACTTTCCCTGAACCGAATCAGGTTCCTATTTCCTACTGCTGAGTGGAAGGACGGGGTTTTTGTTCGTGAAAATAGGACCCAACGAGAAGATTCGAACTCTCAATCGTCAGCTCGGCAGCCAAAGCATATGACTACACCTTTCTTCTTGGAAACAAGAGACACACGGACAGAAACAGACCTAAATGCTAGCAAACAGACAAGCGGAGGGCCGACTGCAGAGAGCCATATCAGGTCTGACACCGAGTCAAATCACAAGTCATTATTTTAAAAAAAAAAACACAAAAAAACCCCATTCACACAACCCTTTAAAACATACCTAACAATACACCAAAAAATTTGGTTAAACATCTTTCCTCCGTAAAATCGTAGCTCAGATGAACAATGTTCATCTCTTTCAGAAATTCAAAGATTACATCAGGTGGGATGTCTCTGAACAAGGTTTTTCATGGAGTCTGATGTAAAATGTTTATGTCTCACATCACGCAGGTCCCAACACTCTAAAAGAACATGCTTCACAGCAAACAGACAGGCAGACGGAGGAAAAGAAGTGAGGAAAGAAAGGGGGCAAGTGCTGTACCTGGTCGACCACGCCCACGACGATGGCCTGCTGGAGGTCCAGCGCGCTCTTCTTGTCCCTGGGGTCCAGAACGCCCTTGATGATGAAGGTGTGCTGCTCCTCCGTCACACTGGTGGACACCTGCACACAGGGGAAAAGGTAGACATGAATTGTCTCCCTTGATGATGATGATGATGATGATGAATGATGGTATGCTGCTCCTCCATCACATTGATGGACACCTGCACACCGAGGTAAAGTATAACATGACATTGCCTCCCTTGATGATGATGAATGATGGTGTGCTGCTCCTCCGTCACACTGATGGACACCTGCGCACCGCGGTAAAGTATACCATGACACTGTCTCCCTTGATGATGATGAATAATGGTGTGCTGCTCCTCCGTCACACTGGTGGACACCTGCAGGTGTTGTCACCTGAACATGATGTGGTTACTGTTTAGAAGACAGCCAGAGAGAGAGAGAGAGAGAGAGAGAGAGAGAGAGAGAGAGAGAGAGAGAGAGAGAGAGAGGTCACAACCAGCAGAGTATATACGTCTCACAGACACCGTGGAGGTGAGGCATGCGTCTTGGCCCCTGTCTTACTATCACTGCTAACACACACAGATGGACTGACAGACACACAGACCTACCGGCAACACCAGTGGTGTTTCTTCGTATGCCTTGGCTACAGTGGCCTCACTGGTGACACACAGCCAGACGGACCTACTCACATAGCCAGACAGACTTTCTCACATAGCCAGACAGATCTACTCACATAGAGAGACAGGCCTACTCACATAGAGAGACAGACCTACTCACATACACAGACAGACCTAAGATAGCCAGACAGACCTTCTCACTTAGCCAGACAGACCTCTCACATAGCCAGACAGACATCACAAAGCCAGACAGACCTAAATAGCCAGACAGACCTACTCACAAAGATACAGACCTTCTCACTTAGCCAGACAGACATCACATAACCAGACAGACCTCACATAGCTAGACAGACCTTCTCACATAGCCAGAAAGAGCTAACATAGCCAGACAGACGTAAAATAGCCAGACAGACCTCACACACAAGACAGACAGACCTAACCATAACCAGACAGACCTAACATAGCCAGACAGACCTACTCACATAGAGACAGACAGAGCCATCTCTACTTAGCCAGAAAGACCTCACATAGCCAGCCAGACCTCACATAGCCAGACAGACCTTCTCACATAGACAGACAGACCTAACATAGCCAGACAGACCTACTACTATAGCCAGACCTCACATAGCCAGACAGACCTACTCACATAGGCAGACAGACCTTCTCACATAGACAGACAGACCTACTCACATAGACAGGCAGACCTACTCAGACTGACAGACAGTCCTACTCACATAGCCACAAAGACCTACTCACATAGCCATAGCCAGACCTACTCACATAGCCACACAGACCTACTCATATAGCCACACAGACCTACTCACATAGCCAGACAGACCTACTCACATAGTCACACAGACCTACTCACATAGCCACACAGACCTACTCACATAGCCACACAGACCTACTCGCATAGCCGGACAGACTTATTCACATACACACACAGACCTGCTCACATAGCCAGACAGACCTACTCACATAGCCAGACAGGTACTCACAGTCAGACAGACCTACTCGCACAGCGAGACAGACCTACTACTCACATAGTTGGACAGACCTACTCACACAGCGAGACAGACCTACTCACATAGTTAGACGGACCTACTCAAATAGACGGCCCTACTCACATGGACAGACAGACAGACCTACTCACATAACCGGAAAAAATATAGACAGACCATACCTACTCACACAGCCAGCCAGACCTACTCAAATAGACAGACAGACCTACTCACATAGCTGGACAAATACAGACAGACATACCTGCTCACACAGTTGAACTGATTTACGCATGATTTCCATGGTGGTGTACTCATGTCCTTCGGCTATGATGACCTAACTGCCAACAGATAGGCAGACAGATAGACACACAGACAGACAAGGACAGACCAACTCACCGTCTCCGTGGTGGTGTCCTCGAGTTTCTCAGCTACGGCGACTTCAAATAACAGACACACAGGCAGACAAAGACTCAGACAGACTGACAGACCAACCTACCGTCTCCGTGATGGTGTCCCTTGTGTTTCTCAGCTATGATGACTTCAATAATGACACACAGACAGACAGACCAATCCACCGTCTCCACCGTGGTGGTAGTGTCCTCATGTTTCTCAGCAATGGTGACTTCAATTATGATACACAGGCAGACAGACAGATAAAGACACAGACAGACAGACAGACAGACCAACGCACCGTCTCCGTGGTGGTGTCCTCGTGTTCCTCGACAATGGTGACTTCAGTAATGACACACACACAGGCAGACAGACAGACAGACAAAGACACAGACTGACAGACCAACCCACCGTCTCTGTGGTGGTGTCCTCGTGTTCCTCGGCAATAGTGACTTCAATAGTGACAGACAGACAGACAGACAGACAGTCAGACAGACAGACAGACAGACAGACAGACCAACACCACCGTCTCCGTGGTGGTGTCCTCGTGTTCCTCGGCAATGGTGACCTCGCTGCTGATCATTTCCTCAGCGGGCGCCTCATGCATGGCCAGGCTGGCCGTCTGCTTGTGATGTCGCCCTCCGAGACGTCCAGATTGGTGTCCCAGAACCTGCCACCACCACCACCACCACCATCACCATCAGCTCCGTCTGATCGTTCACCTCCACGTCACCAACCACCTTATTGCCTACATCGTCGGCGTCAACATCGTCGTCAGGACCAGCGTGATTTCGTCACATCCAGAGTTATTATAAAGCTACAAACAAGGACACGACCACGAAGACGGTGGAGGCGGTGGGTTAGTCTTTCTCTCTTTGTCATCAAGAACATCACCATCTGTTTTGGGGGGATATCTCCTCCATGTCCAAGGTGCGAAAGTCACCCTTTTTTGGGGGGGGGGGGGGGGGGGGGGGGTGAGGGGGGGGGGGGTGGGGGGGGGGGGGGGGGGGGGGTGGTGGGGGGGGGCATCTCCTCCATGTCGACGGTGGGTAAGTCACCATCTGTTCTGGGGGGATAACTCCTCCATGTCCACGGTGGGTAAGTCTTTCTCTCTTTGTCATCAAGAATGTCACCATCTGCTTTGGTGGGATATCTCCTCCATGTCTAAGTTCATGTCAAAGAACCTGTCCTCGATACATTGTAACATCGCCGTCGTCGTCGCCGCCGCCGTCGTCGTCGTCGTCATTGTCATCGTCGTCGTCATCATCATCATCATCATCATCATCATCATCATCATCATCATTATCGTTGATGATGTCGCCGTCTGCCATGTCTTGAATGAGGTCCCATAAGCAACCTTCAGATGAGACGGTCTCTTTGGCTGTTTGGTGTAGATAATACGTATACATACAGCATGCACCTTCTGTGGAAAAATCATTTTGAAAAGCTTTCCGACTGATATTGAACAGAACAGCATAAAAAAAAAACAAAACGAATGAGAAGTACCAGTAGGCAACTCTTCAGTCGGCTCTACTCTGGTAGGCAGCCCTTTGTGTAAAGAAGAGCGTGGATTGTAAACGACTTAAGAGCTTGGTCTCAAACCAAGGGAAGGCGCTACAGAATTACTCTCAATACTTCTACTACTACTATTTCTATTACTACTGCTGTTGCTGCTACCGTTACACTGCCAAGCGAAGCGTAGTTTATGTTGGAATGCTGCCTGTTACGCTCCAAGTCATTAAAACGCAGTCATTCATTATGAGCAAACTCTCTACTCATCGAATACATTTGACTCTAATGAACTGTATAGGTGATATACTGTTTTCGTACAGAATCTATGGTATAAGGTACTCATTTCTTTTTGTTTGAATTTTTTCTTTAAATAAAGAAACAGCATGCGAGAAAAGGAGGCACAGACAACAGACTGGCCCAGGCCATGCGCAGACGTATGGTTCCATTCCACATATCGACTCACTTCACTGACTGAACAGGCTGTACACACGAAAAGGTTACATGTCGAAACAAAAACTGGTCAGCCAACAGAGCACTAACCTACTATAAATGTACAGGCGCTATGTCTTAATTGGGTGTCGCTTTCTCTCCTCTCTCTTCATACCCCCTCCCTCCCCCCCCCCTCTCTCTCTCTCTCTCTCTCTCCCATTTTTGAGGGCACAGTATAAAGAAACTTTCAGTTTATCTATTCACTCTCATTCAAATATTCGTATTCGTATTCGTATTCTCTCTCTCTCTCTCTCTCTCTCTCTCTCTGTCTCTGTCTCTCTCTGTCTCTCATTCCCGTTTTTGAGGGCACAGTATAAAGAAACTTTCAGTTTATCTATTCACTCTCATTCAAATATTCGTATTCGTATTCTCTCTCTGTCTCTCTCTCCCGTTTTTGAGGGCACAGTATTAAGAAACTTTCAGTTTATCTATTCACTCTCATTCAAATATTCGTATTCGTATTCTCTCTCTCTCTCTCTCTCTCTCTCTCTCTCTCTCTCTCTCTCTCTCGCAGACATCAACAATGAGCACAATTTAAAAAAAAAAAAAACTAATTAGCAAAAGTGATAAAATCCAACGAGAGACATTGCGACAATGCTGTATCACATTATAATCATGAAACACCTGTACTGCAT
>JADBJO010019078.1:10000-17500 GCA_016801955.1 Conus betulinus | reverse complement strand
TACATGGTATAAGTCAACGTGGCCACTGCCTGTACAAGGCCTGCGTGTTCTTCTATTATTTACTTTTTTGCTGGGTGACCACCGACAGAACCATTGACAACGCTGCTTCTTTTAGACGGGCTGGCAGCGTTGTTCGCTTGGTCAGACAGCTAAACGCACAAACTGCAAATGCCATACAACAAAATTTCGTTTAAAGATGAGAATGTGTTCAAGGGACGAATCTCTTGTAGGACGAAACGGCTGTTCCAAAATCCGGCCTGCCAAATTCTTTCACATTTCCACTGAAGAGAAACATTACGTAATCACTGATTACCGGCTGATAACTATTCATAAAACTTGGAGTTTATGTTGGAAACATTGACATTTTCTTTTTGATTAATCGTGAAGATGAGCACTTTCTGTATCCTTTGACAGAAAAAAAGTACATGGACGTAACTCTTTCTGTCCGTACCCACAATTACGTCCCCTGGCAATAACGCTTTCCTTCTTTCCCACTTTATTGAAATTACCCCCATGGTTCATCCAGGAAAATCAGCACGACCTCGACAGAATGCTGCCTATGTTGATAGCTCTGCCACAGCCAATGTCAGCTAGGTACCCAAGGTCGGACCAGCGCGCTGGGCCAATGCGTAAGTCAGACATCTGCTAAGCCGTAGCCATGAGACTCAATCCTCCCATCTTAGTCATTAATTCATTTATCCATCAGCTTTAAATCATGCGCAGTGTGGTCTCGGTCTCGGATGTGGTGTAGCTTATATGGACTAGTCCGCACGCAGTGACAGCTCCTCGGGGAAACTGAAATCAAGTCTTCTTCCAGCGAATGCTACATTCAGGTTTAAGGTCTCCCATTTTTTCCATGGCAGAAGAAACCCCAAAACACTTTCGTTGGCACGGATCCTGACAAAGACGCACCATCCGTCGAAACTTTGAGTAATCCGGGGGGGGGAAAAAAAAGCAATCCCCGTGTGATGTGGAGAAGAGTACATCCTGAGTCCTATGAACTACAAAATCGTCGCTATCATCATCATCATCGTCACTGGTATCAAACAAATATTCATCTCTTGTGTACACATAATGGAGATAGAAACCTGTTGTCTGAACCATACAAGTTAAGATTGACTGGAAAGCCTTTGTTTAGTGACCTGACAGCATAGCGATAAGTTTGAGCGGGCAAGACCATACGTCAGCAACACACACACACACACACACACACCGCAGCATCAAACACTGGGCAAGGGTAGTACTATGGCAAAATGATCGGCCAGTATCCAAAGCTTAAGCACCACTGTCCCGTCTTGACGTCGAGGCCAAGCAACGTGTCAAGCTCAGTTTAGACGAATCGCATCAACTTTCTTTCTCTCTATCTCAGTCTGACTCTATGTGCCAAGCTCTCTCTCTCTCTCTCTCTCTCTCTCTCTCTCTCTCTCCACTCTCTCTCTCTCTCTGTGCCTGTCTGTCTGTCTTTCTGTCCGTTTGTCTCTGTGTTATCCCTTCCATTTCTGTCTCTATGTGACATTCTCTCTTTCCGTCTCTCTCTTTGTCTTTGACTCTTTCTCTGTACCCCCCCCCCCCCTCACCTCTCTCTCTCCCTTTCTCTGTGTCTGTCTGCCTGTCCGTCTCTCTCTCTCTCTCTCTCTCTTTGTCACTGACTCTCTTTCTGTCCCCCTCCCCTCTGTCTCCCTTTCTCTGTCTGTCTGTCTGTCCATCCGTCTCTCTCTTTGTATTTCTCTCTAACTCTATGTCCCCCACCTCTCTCTCTCTCTCTCTCTCTCTCCCTTTCTCTGTGTCTGTCTGTCTCTCGTTGTCTCTGATTCTCTTTCTGTCTCCCTCCCTCCCCCCTCTCCTTTTCTCTGTGTTTGTCAGTCGAGCCTGTCTCTCGTTCTCTCTGTCTCTGACTCTATGTCCCCCACCTCTCTCTCTCTCTCTCTCTGTATCTGTCTGTCTGTCTGTCTGTCTGTCTGTCTCTCTCTCTCTCTGTGTCTGTCTGACCTGACGAAGTGGGCGGTGGTGATGTAGCGAAGCTGTTCCCACTTGTCACAGACCAGCAGGAACTCGGGCTGTTTGATCAGCTCCACGATCGTCTTGTACGTCTCCCAGAACGCCCAGAAGTCCTGCCGCACAGAGGGCGCCTTTGTATTTATTTTGTAGACAGGGAGGTCTTTGTATTTACCTTGTAGAGAGGGGAGACCTTTGTATTTACCTTGTAGAGAGGGGAGACCTTTGTATTTACCTTGTAGAGAGGGGAGGCCTTTGTATTTACCTTGTGGACAGGGGAGGTCTTTGTATTTACCTTGTAGAGAGGGGAGGTCTTTGTATTTACTTTGTAGAGAGGGGAGGTCATTGTATTTACCATGTAGAGAGGGGAGGTCTTTGTATTTACCTTGAAGAGAGGGGAAGTCTTTGTATTTACCTTGAAGAGAGGGGAAGTCTTTGTATTTACCATGTAGAGAGGGGGGTCTTTGTATTTACCTTGTACTTTCTGAGGAGGGTCTTTTGTATTTATCTTGTACTTTCTGAGGAGGGTCTTTGTATTTACCTTGTACTTTCCGAGGAGGGTCTTTGTATTTACCTTGTGCTTTCTGAGGAGGGGTGTTTGTATTTACCTTGTGCTTTCCGAGGAGGGTCTTTGTATTTACCTTGTGCTTTCTGAGGAGGGTCTTTGTATTTACCTTGTACTGTCTGAGGAAGGTCTTTGTATTTACCTTGTACTTTGTGAGGAGGGTCTTTGTATTTACCTTGTGCTTTTGTGAGGAGGGTCTTTGTGTTTAGCTTGTGCTTTCTGAGGAGGGTCTTTGTATTTACCTTGTACTTTGTGAGGAGGGTCTTTGTATTTACCTTGTACTTTCTGAGGAGGGTCTTTGTATTTACCTTGTACGTTCTGAGGAGGGTCTTTGTATTTACCTTGTACTTTGTGAGGAGGGTCTTTGTATTTATCTTGTACTTTCTGTGAGGGTTCTTTGTATTTACCTTGTACTTTCTGAGCAAGGTCTTTGTATTTACCTTGTGCTTTCAGAGGAGGGTCTTTGTATTTACCTTGTACTTTCTGTGAGGGGTCTTTGTATTTACCTTGTACTTTCTGAGGAGGTCTTCTCCAGGGTCTTGATCTGCACCACCACGGTCTGCAGGAACTCATGATCTGTCAACACAAAGCCAGCGTCAGCCCACACCCGCCACATATGTGAGTGTGCTGGTGTAAATGGAACCGAGCCAGCCTGAATGAAGAAGTGTTCACTATATACAGCAATGTCATCTGACGTTTTGTTTTCCTCCACTATCCACCCCCCCACCCCCCACCGTCCCCTGCTCTCTCCCACCAGCGATTATCCAGCAAACTCTAAGGATGAGTATGTTTGAATGACGCTAAGCGACCGACTCACTAGCTCAACAACCGATCAACCTATCGATTAATCAGCGGATAGGCTATTTAACCAAACAAGCAATTCACTGGAGGTGTTGGATCAGAACAGGCACCATTGAACTCCACCAAATAGACTCGACAGCGGCGCAGCAGCATCTCCTCCAGTGGTTGCCTCTCTTGAGGATTTGACATTGTCTGCTCCTGTGGATTGTTGTGGCTGTGGTGGGCCAGGTCTGGCAGTGGCTGTGGAAGAAGTGGGGGGGGGGGGGGGGGGGGTGGTCGGAATTAGCAGCATGGGTGCAATGCCACTGAGGTGGGTACAGAAGATAAGACAGAAAAAAAAAAAACAACTCGGGCTGAGAAGTCTGATCCAACTGCCTGGTTTCTACCGCCGTCAGGGAGGTTGCGTTTTCATCGGCGTTTGTTGGTTGTTTGTCTGTCAAGAAAATCACACAGAAATGACCGAACCGATCTCAATGGCATTGGGCAGAGAGAAGGACCGTGGATTTAGGACAAACTCTTCAAACTTTGGTGAGTTAAAAGAAAAAAGAAACTTTGGTGAGTTAGGAGCAAAAAGTGGATCAATGATTATTTCAGCTCACCACAGCACTGACCAACTCACTAGCTCAACATGACATTGACCGACTCACTGGGCTCTCCAAAGTCACTCACTGTCTCACTAGTCACTCACTGGCTCACAAAGGTCACTCACTGCTCTCTGTAAGTCACTCACTGGCTCACTAGTCACTCACTGGGCTCACTAAGTCACTCACTGGCTCTCTAAGTCACTCACTGGCTCACAAAGTCACTCACTGGCTCACAAAGTCACTCACTGGCTCTCTAAGTCACTCACTGGCTCACAAAGTCACTCACTGCCTCACAAAGTCACTCACTGGCTCTCTAAGTCACTCACTGGCTCACAAAAGTCACTCACTGCCTCACAAAGCCACTCACTGGCTCACTTAGTCACTAACTGGCTCTTTAAGACATTCACTGGTTCACTAAGACACTCACTGGCTCTCAAGTCACTCACTGGCTCACTAAGTCACTCACTGGCTCTTTAAGTCACCCACTGTCTCACTAAGACACTCACTGGCTCACTAAGTCACTCACTAGCTCACAAAGTCACTCACTGGCTCACTAAGACACTCACTGGGCTCACTAAGACACTCACTGGCTCACAAAGTCACGCACCAGCTCACAAAAGTCACTCACTGGCTCACTAGCTCACAAAGTCACTCACTGGCTCACAAAGTCACTCACTGGCTCACAAAGTCACTCACTGGCTCACTAAGACACCCACTGGCCCACTAAGCCGCTCACTGGCCCACTAAGACACCCACTGGCCCAATAAGACACTCACTGGACTCCTCAGCCTCAGCCGCCTCCTCAATGATCATCTGCAGGCGGTGGATCCTCTCCTGCAGTTCCTGGAAGTTGCCGTACTCATGCCAGTGCTGCTGCAGGGTGGTCTCAATGTACTCCAGCACGCGGAGCAGTCTTCACGGTCCTTCTGGGACAGCCGCTGCAGCAAGGTCACCTGGGAAGGAGGCCATTGGATGGATGAATTAGCGTGTGGTGTTTTGGATGGTTCATGTTGGTGACCTCCACCTCTTAAAACAGCAGGCTGTATCTCGTTTGGGTAAAAGATGAAGGCGATAAATACATCGAAAGAAAGTCGTTGAGTCGTCTCATTCCTTTTTTTTTTTAAATTTCTCTAGTCTACCCCTCTCCCCCCCCCCCCCCCCCCCTAATTTTCAGCCCCTCCCTGTCTTTTTCTGACATATATGTCTTTTTATAGACCATCTCTCTCTCCCTCTCCTCTCCCTACTCCATTTTTCTCTCCCACTCTTCTCCGTCATTACCTTTCTAACCCCCCCCCCCCCACTTTCTCCGTTCCTTTTCTCCATCGTCTAAAACTTTCTTTTCTCTTACTCTCTCTTCCCTGAAATTATGTAGTCTAAGGTGTGTTTCCATGAAGGTTATTTTTCAAAATTAGCAAAATTTGACTTCCTCTTCTTCATATTTTTCTCTTTAATGGAATACCAGCCACTTCTCAGTAGAGACTCCACCGAGGATGACGACACGAGTGTTGAAAGACTGGGAGGTTTTACCTGGTTCTTCACGGGTTTCAAGATGACCAGTGCTTCATCGCAGCCTGTCAAGAAATGACGCTCCATTCAAAAGCTTCCCCATGCTGAAATGGGATTCTAGGTTCGTGCCGTCGGGAGGATTCCCCGCCAGAAGCAGACAGACAGACAGACAGACAGGGAGAAAGACAGGCAGACAGACAGACAGACAGGAAGACAGACAGTGCCTGTCACCTCCTCGTCATTCCAGTCTCTGAAGCCAGCAGCATAAAGGCGATCAGCTGGTAGCCCAGTCTTTTGACGCTGGCTGTCCACAGGGACAGCAACTGAAGGCGGAGTCTGAAAGGTAAGGTAAGGTAAGGTAAAGTAAGGTAAGGTAGGTAAGGTAAGGTAGGTAAGGTAAGGTCAGAGGTAAGGTATAGTAAGGTGAGATAAGATAGGATAGGTAAAGTGAGTAAGGTAAGGTAAGGTAAGGTAAGGTAAGGCAAGGCAAGGTAAGGCAAGGTAGGTAAGGTAAGGTACGGTAAGGTAAGGTAAGGTAAGGTAAGGTAAGGTAAGGTAAGGTAAGGTAAGGTAAGGTAAGGTAAGGTAAGGTAAGGTAAGGTAAGGTAATCAGCTGGTACCCAGTCTTTTGACGCTGGTTGTCCACAGGGACAGCAACTGAAGGCCGAGTCTGAAAGGTAAGGTAAGGTAAGATAAGGTAAGGTAAGGTAAGGTAGACAGAGTAATCAGCCGCAGTGGTGAAGTGGTTAGCGTCGCGGACTCCCGGCTGGGAGGTCGTGGGTTCAAATCCCATCAGACCAGAGTGAGTTTGCTGCGGACTCAGTTGGGAAGACTGGGACCACACAGTCGAGTTTCATCCACTTAATGGATGCGTTTCTGAGAGTGTTGCTCAAATTTCCTGACCAACACTGCAGGTGCCTGTATCTCTCGGGCCTGGTTGACGCCGGGATATATTATGAAAGGAAGCGTAGAGTACAGCCCTGTCATGTAGTCTCAGACCGAAATGGAAATCCGTAGCATCATCTTAATCATCCTCATTCTCATCGATCAGCATAAAAAAAAAGTCTCAAATTCTGTGGCCCTTCATGCCCTGCTCTCATGGTGACCTCAATTTCGATGTCCTCTCCACGTCTGTGGCCTTGGTTTGGTTCCGTCGGGGTCACCGGTATCGGCGAGTCCATGGGGGCTGTCGTTGGACGGACGTGGTGGCGCCCTCCGGAGGGAGAGCTCACTCACGCCGGCTCCGCGACTAAGCAATTATTGTCGTCAGTAGGGGGCTTAGTAGGTGGTGTCCTGCGTATGTTAGATCAGAACAGGCGCCACTGAACACCACCGAAGTGACTCGGCAGCAGTGCAGTGTCTCCTCCGGTGGGTTGCCTCTTGACGACTGACATTGACTGCTCCCTGTGGGATTGCCGGTGCCGGGGCTGCGGCGGGCCGGGCCGGGCTGTGGCTGTGGACGGGGTGTCGAATGAGCGGAAAACACAACAGCAGAACAGTCTGGTCGCTTCCTTGTACGATGGCAAGACTAGCAACATGGGAGGGGGCGAGGGGGCGGGGGCGGTGGGGGGGGGGTGTTGGAGGAATGATGGGTAAAAGATAGGAACAACATACTGACCTGATGGCGGCGTCGGTGCCCACTCCGTAGGGGCCGGGATCAGAATGAGGACAGCAGGCACCACCCCTACCTCTCCTGCATTGTTCCGAACCTGAGCACACAGACATACAGTGAGTGTGTGTGTGTGTGTGTGTGTGTGTGGTGTGTGTGTGTGTGTGTGAGAGAGAGAGAGAGAGAGAGAGAGAGAGCACACAGACATAGAGTGTGGAGTGTGTTGTAACAGAGTGAGACAGTGAGAGAGAGTGGAGAGAGTTGTGAGAGTGTGTGAGAGAGAGAGAGAGGAGAGCACACAGACATACAGTGTGTGTGTGTGTGTGTGTGCGAGAGAGAGAGTGGTGAGAGAGTGAGAGAGAGAGAGAGAGAGAGAGAGAGAGAGAGAAGAGAAAAGGAGAGAGAGAGAGAGGAGACAGACAGACAGACATACATACAGA
>JADBJO010019078.1:0-7500 GCA_016801955.1 Conus betulinus | reverse complement strand
CTGTGTGCTCTCTCTCTCTCTCTCTCTCTCTCTCTCTCTCACACACACACACACACACACACACACACACACACACACACTCACTGTATGTCTGTGTGCTCAGGTTCGGAACAATGCAGGAGAGGTAGGGGTGGTGCCTGCTGTCCTCATTCTGATCCCGGGCCCCTACGGAGTGGCCACCGACGCCGCCATCAGGTCAGTATGTTGTTCCTATCTTTTACCCATCATTCCTCCAACACCCCCCCCCCACGCCCCCGCCCCCTCGCCCCCTCCCATGTTGCTAGTCTTGCCATCGTACCCAAGGAAGCGACCAGACTGTTCTGCTGTGTGTTTTAATGGAACGTCTACTTTTTTTTTTTTTTTTAAGAAATCAACACCGGCAAGGTTTTTTGTTGTTTTTCTTTTTACCCGCTTCTTCGGATCTCTGTTGTGTGATAGTAAAATGACCTTACCTTGCCTATCTGACCTGACCTGACCTGACCTGACCTGACCTGAGCTAATCTTCATTCGACACCCCGTCCACAGCCACAGCCCGGTCCGGCCCGCCGCAGCCCCGGCACCGGCAATCCACAGGGAGCAGTCAATGTCAAGTCGTCAAGAGGCAACCCACCGGAGGAGACACTGCACTGCTGCCGAGTCACTTCGGTGGTGTTCAGTGGCGCCTGTTCTGATCTAACATACGCAGGACACCACCTACTAAGCCCCCTACTGACGACAATAATTGCTTAGTCGCGGAGCCGGCGTGAGTGAGCTCTCCCTCGGAGGGCGCCACCACGTCCGTCCAACGACAGCCCCCATGGACTCGCCGATACCGGTGACCCCGACGGAACCAAACCAAGGCCACAGACGTGGAGAGGACATCGAAATTGAGGTCACCATGAGAGCAGGGCATGAAGGGCCACAGAATTTGAGACTTTTTTTTTATGCTGATCGATGAGAATGAGGATGATTAAGATGATGCTACGGATTTCCATTTCGGTCTGAGACTACATGACAGGGCTGTACTCTACGCTTCCTTTCATAATATATCCGGCGTCAACCAGGCCCGAGAGATACAGGCACCTGCAGTGTTGGTCAGGAAATTTGAGCAACACTCTCAGAAACGCATCCATTAAGTGGAGAAACTCGACTGTGTGGTCCCAGTCTTCCCAACTGAGTCCGCAGCAAATCAACTCCTTACCTTACCTTACCTTACCTTACCTTACCTACCTTACCTTACCTTACCTTACCTTACCTTTTACCGTACCTTACCTTACCGTACCTTACCTTACCTACCTTGCCTTACCTTGCCTTGCCTCACCTTACCTTACCTTACCTTACCTTACCTCACTTTACCTTATCCTATCTTATCTCACCTTACTATACCTTACCTCACCTGACCTTACCTTACCTTACCTTACCTTACCTTACCTTACCTTACCTTACCTTACCTTACCTTACCTTTCAGACTCCGCCTTCAGTTGCTGTCTCTGTGGACAGCCAGCGTCAAAAAGACTGGGCTACCAGCTGATCGCCTTTATGCTGCTGGTCTTCAGAGACTGGAATGACGAGGAGGTGACAGGCACTGTCTGTCTTCCTGTCTGTCTGTCTGTCTGCCTGTCTTTCTCCCTGTCTGTCTGTCTGTCTGTCTGCTTCTGGCGGGGAATCCTCCCGACGGCACGAACCTAGAATCCCATTTCAGCATGGGAAGCTTTTTGAATGGAGCGTCATTTCTTGACAGGCTGCGATGAAGCACTGGTCATCTTGAAACCCGTGAAGAACCAGGTAAAACCTTCCCAGTCTTTCGACACTCGTGTCGTCATCCTCGGTGGAGTCTCTACTGAGAAGTGGCTGGTATTTCATTAAAGAGAAAAATATGAAGAAGAGGAAGTCAGATTTTGCTAATTTTGAAAAATAACCTTCATGGAACACACCTTAGACTACATAATTTCAGGGAAGAGAGAGTAAGAGAAAAGAAAGTTTTAGACGATGGAGAAAAGGAACGGAGAAAGTGGGGGGGTGGGGTGGTAGAAAAGTAAATGACGGAGAAGAGTGGGAGAGAAAATGGAGTAGGGAGAGGAGAGGGAGAGAGAGATGGTCTATAAAAAGACATATATGTCAGAAGAAAGACAGGGAGGGGCTGAAAATTAGGGGGGGGGGGGGGGGAGAGGGGGTAGACTAGAGAAAATTTTAAAAAAAAAAGGAATGAGACGACTCAACGACTTTCTTTCGATGTATTTATCGCCTTCATCTTTTACCCAAAACGAGATACAGCCTGCTGTTTTAAGAGGTGGAGGTCACCAACATGAACCATCCAAACCACCACACGCTAATTCATCCATCAATGGCCTCCTTCCCAGGTGACCTTGCTGCAGCGGCTGTCCCAGAAGGACCGTGAAGAACTGCTCCGCGTGCTGGAGTACATTGAGACCACCCTGCAGCAGCACTGGCATGAGTACGGCAACTTCCAGGAGCTGCAGGAGAGGATCCACCGCCTGCAGATGATCATTGAGGAGGCGGCTGAGGCTGAGGAGTCCAGTGAGTGTCTTATTGGGCCAGTGGGTGTCTTAGTGGGCCAGTGAGCGGCTTAGTGGGCCAGTGAGTGTCTTAGTGAGCCAGTGAGTGACTTTGTGAGCCAGTGAGTGACTTTGTGAGCCAGTGAGTGACTTTGAGTGAGCTGAGCTAGTGAGCCAGTGAGTGACTTTGTGAGCTGGTGCGTGACTTTGTGAGCCAGTGAGTGTCTTAGTGAGCCAGTGAGTGTCTTAGTGAGCCAGTGAGTGACTTTGTGAGCTAGTGAGTGACTTAGTGAGCCAGTGAGTGTCTTAGTGAGACAGTGGGTGACTTAAAGAGCCAGTGAGTGACTTAGTGAGCCAGTGAGTGACTTGAGAGCCAGTGAGTGTCTTAGTGAACCAGTGAATGTCTTAAAGAGCCAGTTAGTGACTAAGTGAGCCAGTGAGTGGCTTTGTGAGGCAGTGAGTGACTTTGTGAGCCAGTGAGTGACTTAGAGAGCCAGTGAGTGACTTTGTGAGGCAGTGAGTGACTTTGTGAGCCAGTGAGTGACTTAGAGAGCCAGTGAGTGAACTTAGAGAGCCAGTGAGTGACTTTGGAGCCAGTGAGTGACTTAGAGAGCCAGTGAGTGACTTAGTGAGCCAGTGAGTGACTTACAGAGCCAGTGAGTGACTTTGTGAGCCAGTGAGTGACTAGTGAGACAGTGAGTGACTTGGAGAGCCAGTGAGTCGGTCAATGTCATGGTGAGCTAGTGAGTTGGTCAGTGCTGTGGTGAGCTGAAATAATCATTGATCCACTTTTTGCTCCTAACTCACCAAAGTTCTTTTTTCTTTAAACTCACCAAAGTTTGAAGAGTTTGTCCTAAATCCACGGTCCTTCTCTCTGCCCAATGCCATTGAGATCGGTTCGGTCATTTCTGTGTGATTTCTTGACAGACAAACAAACCAACAAACGCCGATGAAAACGCAACCTCCCTGACGGCGGTAGAAACCAGGCAGTTGGATCAGACTTCTCAGCCCGAGTTGTTGTTTTTTTCTGTCTTATCTTCTGTACCACCTCAGTGGCATTGCACCCATGCTGCCCATCCGACCTCCCCCCCCCCCCCCCCCCCCCACTTCTTCCACAGCCACTGCCAGACCTGGCCCACCAGCAGCCACAACAATCCACAGGAGCAGACATGTCAAGTCCTCAAGAGGCAACCACCGGAGGAGATGCTGCTGCGCCGCTGTCGAGTCTATTTGGTGGAGTTCAATGGTGCCTGTTCTGATCCAACACCTCCAGTGAATTGCTTGTTTGGTTAATCAGCTGATTAATTGATAGGTTGATCGGTTGTTGAGCTAGTGAGTCGGTCGCTTAGCTTCATTCAAACATACTTATCCTTAGAGTTTGCTGGATAATCGCTGGTGGGAGAGCAGGGGACGGTGGGAGGGGGGGGGGGGGATAGTGGAGGAAAACAAAAAACGTCAGATGACATTGCTGTATATAGTGAACACTTCTTCATTCAGGCTGGCTCGGTTCCACTTACACCAGCACACTCACATATGTGGCGGGTGTGGGCTGACGCTGGCTTTGTGTTGACAGATCACGAGTTCCTGCAGACCGTGGTGGTGCAGATCAAGACCCTGGAGGACCTCCTCAGAAAGTACAAGGTAAATACAAAGACCCCTCACAGAAAGTACAAGGTAAATACAAAGATCCTCCTCACAAAGTACAAGGTAAATACAAAGTCCCTCCTCAGAAAGTACGAGGTAAATACAAAGACCATCCTCAGAAAGTACGAGGTAAATACAAAGACCCTCCTCAGAAAGTACGAGGTAAATACAAAGACCCTCCTCAGAAAGCACAAGGTAAATACAAAGACCCTCCTCAGAAAGTACAATTTAAATGCAAAGACCCTCCTCAGAAAGCACAAGGTAAATACAAAGACCCTCCTCAGAAAGTACAAGGTAAATACAAAGACCATCCTCAGAAAGTACAAGGTAAATGCAAAGACCCT
This sequence comes from Conus betulinus, assembly GCA_016801955.1. Lineage (NCBI taxonomy): Eukaryota > Metazoa > Mollusca > Gastropoda > Neogastropoda > Conidae > Conus > Conus betulinus. Next base: position 3,017 of record JADBJO010019078.1, on the reverse strand, counting down.
CCTCAGAAAGTACAAGGTAAATACAAAGACCCCTCACAGAAAGTACAAGGTAAATACAAAGACCCTCCTCAGAAAAGTACAAGGTAAAATACAAAGACCCTCCTCAGAAAGTACGAGGTAAATACAAAGACCCTCCTCAGAAAGCACAAGGTAAATACAAAGACCCCTCACAGAAAGTACAAGGTAAATACAAAGACCCTCCTCAAAAAGCACAAGGTAAATACAAAGACCCTCCTCAGAAAGTTCAAGGTAAATACAAAGACCCTCCTCAGAAAGTACAAGGTAATACAAAGACCCCTCACAGAAAGTACAAGGTAAATACAAAGACCCTCCTCAGAAAGCACAAGGTAAATACAAAGACCCTCCTCAGAAAGTTCAAGGTAAATACAAAGACGCTCCTCAGAAAGCACAAGGTAAATACAAAGACCCTTCTCAGAAAGTTCAAGGTAAATACAAAGATCCTCCTCAGAAAGTACAAGGTAAATACAAAGACACCCCCCCCCTTCCCTGTCCACAAGGTAAATACAAAGACCTCCCCTCTCTACAAAGTACATGCAAAGGCCTCCCCGCTCTACATGGTAAATACAAAGACCTCCCCTGTCTACAATAAATACAAAGACCTCCCCTGTCTACAAAATAAACACAAAGGCGCCCTCTGTGCGGCAGGACTTCTGGGCGTTCTGGGAGACGTACAAGACGATCGTGGAACTGATCAAACAGCCAGAGTTCCTGCTGGTCTGTGACAAGTGGGAACAGCTTCGCTACATCACCACCGCCCACTTCGTCAGGTCAGACAGACACAGAGAGAGAGAGAGAGAGAGAGAGAGAGACAGAAGAGACAGACACAGACAGACAGATACAGAGAGAGAGAGAGAGAGGTGGGGGGGACATAGAGTCAGAGACAGAGAGAACGAGAGACAGGCTCGACTGACAAACACAGAGAAAAGGAGAGGGGGGGGAGGGAGGGAGACAGAAAGAGAATCAGAGACAACGAGAGACAGGACCAGACAGAGGAAGGGAGAGAGAGAGAGAGAGAGAGGTGGGGGACATAGAGTTAGAGAGAAATACAAAGAGAGAGACGGACGGACAGACAGACAGACAGAGAAAGGGAGACAGAGGGGAGGGGGACAGAAAGAGAGTCAGTGACAAAGAGAGAGAGAGAGAGAGACGGACAGGCAGACAGACACAGAGAAAGGGAGAGAGAGAGGTGAGGGGGGGGGGGGGGGGTACAGAGAAAGAGTCAAAGACAAAGAGAGAGAGACGGAAAGAGAGAATCACATAGAGACAGAAATGGAAGGGATAAACACAGAGACGAACGGACAAAGAGACAGGCAGAGAGAGAGAGAGAGAGAGAGAGAGAGAGTGGCACATAGAGTCAGACTGAGATAGAGAGAAAGAAAGTTGATGCGATTCGTCTAAACTGAGCTTGACACGTTGCTTGGCCTCGACGTCAAGACGGGACCAGTGGTGCTTAAGCTTTGGATACTGGCCGATCATTTTGCCATAGTACTACCCTTGCCCAGTGTTTGATGCTGCGGTGTGTGTGTGTGTGCGCGCGCGCGCGCGCCGCGCGTGCGTATGTGTTTGTGTGTGTGTGTGTGTGTGTGTGTGTGTGTGTGTGTGTGTGTGCGCATGTGTGTGAGTGTGTGTGTGTGTGCGTGCGTGCGTGCGTGCGTGTGTGTGTGTGTGTGTGGTGTGTTGGCGTGTGTGTGTGTGTGTGTGTGTGTGTGGCTGACGTGTGGTCTTGCCCGCTCAAACTTATCGCTGTGCTATCAGGTCACTAAACAAAGGCTTTCCAGTCAATCTTAACCTGTATGGTTCAGACGACAGAAGGTTTCCATCTCCATTATGTGTACACAAGAGATGAATATTTGTTTGATACCAGTGACGATGATGATGATGATAGCGACGATTTTGTAGTTCATAGGACTCAGGATGTACTCTTCTCCACATCACACGGGGATTGCTTTTTTTTTTCCCCCGATTACTCAAAGTTTCGACGGATGGTGCGTCTTGTCAGGATCCGTGCCAACGAAAGTGTTTGGGGTTTCTTCTGCCATGGAAAAAATGGGAGACCTAAACCTGAATGTAGCATTCGCTGGAAGAAGACTTGATTTCAGTTTCCCCGAGGAGCTGTCACTGCGTGCGGGACTAGTCCATATAAGCTACACCACATCCGAGACCGAGACCACACTGCGCATGATTTAAAGCTGATGGATAAACGAATTAATGACAAAGATGGGAGGATTGAGTCTCATGGCTACGGCTTAGCAGATGTCTGACTACGCATTGGCCCAGCGCGCTGGTCCGACCTTGGGTAGCTAGCTGACATTGGCTGTGGCAGAGCTATCAGCATAGGCAGCATTCTGTCGAGGTCGTACTGATTTTCTGGATGAACCATGGGGGTAATTTCAATAAAGTGGGGAAAGAAGGAAAGCGTTATTGCCAGGGGACGTAATTGTGGGTACGGACAGAAAGAGTTACGTCCAATGTACTTTTTTTCTGTAAAGGATACAGAAAGTGCTCATCTTCACGATTAATCAAAAAGAAAATGTCAATGTTCCAACATAAACTCCAAGTTTTATGAATAGTTATCAGCCGGTAATCAGTGATTACGTAATGTTTCTCTTCAGTGGAAATGTGAAAGAATTTTGGCAGGCCGGATTTTGGAACAGCCGTTTCGTCCTACAAGAGATTCGTCCCTTGAACACATTCTCATCTTTAAACGAAATTTTGTTGTATGGCATTTGCAGTTTGTGCGTTTAGCTGTCTGACCAAGCGAACAAACGCTGCCAGCCCGTCTAAAAGAAGCAGCGTTGTCAGTGGTTCTGTCGGTGGTCACCTAGCAAAAAAGTAAATAATAGAAAAAACACGCAGGCCTTGTACAGGCAAATGGCCATGTTGATTTTGTATACCATGTACCCTATATCGATAACGTTGTCAACGGTTCTGATGGAGGCGGGTCACCCACCACAAATGTGAACGATAGACACACATTGCCGCCCTTGTGCACCCAG
>JADBJO010019077.1:30000-33989 GCA_016801955.1 Conus betulinus | reverse complement strand
AGACATAGCAGAACTGTGACTCAAATGGTGGGCGAATTTTCAGTCTTGTTCTTGCCTATCCCTTTTTCTTGCACGTGAAGGTCTGTTTGTGGCAACAAAAAACAAAAAAAAACACACAACGCACAAAAAACACTCGATCATTTAAACGTAATTAGAACCTTTTTTAAAATTCATTTTTTTTTTTTTTTTTTTTTAATTTTACGACGAGTGAACAAAAATACATATGGGCATAAGAGGTAGACCCTTGAATGACTGACTGCAGGCAGAACCTAACCGAGAGTGTTCCTCGACTTTTGTAATGATTGTAGTGAACGAATGACGGTACAAAAACGAATGTTTGGGTACCTAGGTATTCTACGGACAGGAGAAAACACAAGTGACAGGCGAAAAGAAAGAAGAGAGAGAGAGAGAGAGAGAGGAGGGGGGGGAGCGTGGACTAATCTGCTTAGACTGAGAAGAGAGTTGGCGCAGCTTGTTTGGATCAATAGAGGGATGAGTAAGCTTGTTTGGATAAAGAGAGGGATGAGTAAGCTTGTTTGGATAAAGAGAGGGATGAATAAGCTTGTTTGGATGGATAGAGCGATGAATAAGCTTGTTTGGATGGATAGACGGATGAATAAGCTTTTTGAATGAGAGATGATGAATAAATAAGCTTGTTTGGATGGAGAGAGGGATGAATAAGCTTGTTTGGATGGAGAGAAGGATCAATAAGCTTGTTTGGATGGATAGAGGGATGAATAAGCTTGTTTGGATGGATAGACGGATGAATAAGCTTGTTTGGATGGAGAGATGGATAAATAAACTTGTTTGGATGGAGAGAGGGATGAATAAGCTTGTTTGGATGGTGAGAAGGATGAATAAGCTTGTTTGGATGGATAGACGGATGAATAAGCTTGTTTGGAGATGAGAGATGGATAATAAACTTGTTTGGATGGAGAGAGGGATGAATACGCTTGTTTGGATAGAGAGAGGCATGAATGCGCTTGTTTGGATAGAGAGGGGGATGAGTTAGCTTGTTTGTATGGAAAGAGGGATGAATAAGCTTATTTGGATGGAGAGAAAGATGAATAAGTTTGTATATATGGAAAGAGGGATGAATAAGCTTGTTTGGAAGGACAGAGAGATAAGTTTGTTTACATGGAGAGAGGGATGAATAAGCTTGTTTGGATAGAGAGATTGGTGGATAAGCTTGTTTATGTGGAGAGAGGGGGGGATGAATAAGCTTGCTTGGATAGAGAGAGGGATGAATAAGCTTGTTTATATGCAAGGAGGGATAAACAAGTTTGATTGGATGGAGAGATAGATGAATAAGGTTGTTTGGATAGAGAAAAGGGATGATGCATGAAGAAGCTTGTTTAAATGGAGAGATGGATGAAACAAGCTTGTTTGGATGGAAAGAGGGATGAACAAGCTTGTTTGGATGGAGAGAGGGATGAATAAGCTTGTTTGGATAGAGAGAAGGATGAATAAGCTTGTTTGGATGGAGAGAGGGATGAACAAGCTTGTTTGGATGGCGAGAGGGGTGAATAAGCTTGTTTGGATGGAGAGAGGGATGAATAAGCTTGTTTGGATGGAGAGAGGGATGAAGAAGATTGTTTAGATGGAAAGAGGGATGAACAAGCTTGTTTGGATGAGAGAGAAGGAACAAAGAAGATTGTTTAGATGGAAAGAGGATGAACAAGCTTGTTTAGATGGAGAGAGGGATGAAGAAGATTGTTTAGATGGAAAGAGGGATGAACAAGCTTGTTTGATGGAGAGAGGAACGAAGAAGATTGTTTAGACGGAAAGAGGGATGAACAAGCTTGTTTGGATGGGAGAGAGGGATGAAGAAGATTGTTTAGATGGAAAGAGGGATGTGAACAAGCTTGTTTGGATGGAGAGATGGATGAACAAGCTTGTTTGGATGGAGAGAGGGATGAATAGCTTGTTTGGATGGAGAGATGGATGAACAAGCTTGTTTGGATGGGGAGAGGGATGAATAAGCTTGTTTGATAGAGAGAGGGATGAGTTAGCTTGTTTGGATAGAGAGAAGGATCAATAAGCTTGTTGGATGGAGAGAGGGATGAATACGCTTGTTTGGATAGAGAGAGGGATGAGTTAGCTTGTTTGGATAGAGAGAAGGATGAACAAGCTTGTTTGGATGGAGAGAGGGATGAAATAAGCTTGTTTGGATAGAGAGAAGGATGAACAAGCTTGTTTGGATGGCGAGAGGGATGAACACAGCTTGTTTGGTATGGAGAGGATGGCGAGAGGGATGAACATAAGCTTGTTTGGATGGCGAGAGGGATGAATAAGCTTGTTTGGATAGAGAGAAGGGTGAATAAGCTTATTTGGATGGAGAGAGGGATGAACAAGCTTGTTTGGATGGAGAGAGGGATGAATAAGCTTGTTTGGATAGAGAGAGGGATGAGTTAGCTTGTTTGTATGGAAAGAGGGATGAGTTAGCTTGTTTGGATAGAGAGAGAAGGATGAACAAGCTTGTTTGGATGGAGAGAGGGATGAATAAGCTTGTTTGGATAGAGAGAGAGGGATGTGTTAGCTTGTTTGTATGGAAAGAGGGATGAACAAGCTTGTTTAGATGGAAAGAGGGATGATAAGCTTGTTTGGATGGAGGAGAGGAATGAAAAAGATTGTTTAGATGGAGAGAGGGATGAATGAATAAGTTTAATGGATGGAGAAGGGGATAGCTTAGCTTATGTATGTGGAGAGAGGGACGGGTTAGCTGGGTTGGACGAAGAGAGAGAAAGATGATTTCACTTGTTGGTAGGGATAAAAAGGTGACGAAGGGAAGGAAACGGAGAGGAGAGAGTAATCACTTAGTTCATCTGAACAGAAGGAGAGATGGCTTTTTTTGTATGGGGATACGCTTGGCTTAGCTTTGTGCGGATATAGAGAGAGGGATTTCTTGCTTGTTTGGGTGGAAAGAAAAATAGCTCAGCTTGTCAGGCAGGATGGAGGGTAACATGTCATGTTTGCCTGAGGAGAATGGTAGCTTCGCTCTTTGGCGGATGGAGAGCGAGTTATTGCTTTTTTTTTATTCTACACACTATTCTACACACTAATCCTAAACTTCTTTGTGAACTTCAGTTTGGATATTGCTTTCAGCATGGGAAAATCTTTCTTCACCATGTTTATATAGCTTATACAACTTTTCTTGCGCATGTTTTCTTAACGCATGGCTAGTAAAAGATATCCTTTCAAGGAATACTTCCTCTGTGAGAAACTTATTTTTCAGTTTCACTTACCCACTTCCACTTTTGATTTTGAGATAAATGTAACTTTTGAGATTTTTTTTTTCTGATGAGCATTTGATAATCTTTTTGCTTTTCTCCTTTCCTGTAACAGAATACCACAAGACTGGAGGGCCCCTGAAAGTGGAGGTACCACGAGCAGTTGAACTGGTAGAACACGTATGGAAAGCGGGACAGGAGCTAGGGTATCCCTGGTGGATGCCAATGGAGCCTCCATGACGGTAGGAGGGTGTATGGCCTGGGTTCTGTTGTCACGTGTCCGTTTAGACCCAATATGCGCATGTACCCACCATCAATTTGTGTCTAGTTCTTATCACTTGGTCCCATTCTGTCCATGCATTCCTTTACTGTCCCTTTGTCCCATTCTTGGTCCATGTATTACTGTCAGTTTGTCCCCATTCTGTAATGTATTACTGTCACTTGGTCCCATTCTGTAATTGTATTACTGTCACTTGGTCCCATTTTGTAATGTATTACTGTCACTTGGTCCCATGTTTACTGTCACTTGGTCCCATCCTGTACTGTTACTGTCACTTGGTCCCATCCTGTAATGTATTACTGTCACTTGGTACCATTCTGTAATGTATTACTGTCACTTGGTCCCATTTTGTCCATGTATTACTGTCACTTGGTTCTGTTAGGTCCATGCATTACGTTCAATTTGTGCTATTCTGTTCCTGTAATACTGTCATTTTGTCGCTCTCTGTCCATGTCTTGTCACTTTGTTCCAGTTTGTCA
>JADBJO010019077.1:0-27500 GCA_016801955.1 Conus betulinus | reverse complement strand
CAATTTAGTAATATTGATTTGCTCTCACTAAAGGGCTTATAGCACATTTCTATTTTCAGGTGCCACAGAATATTAGTGTGAGGATGATGGTGAGGAGGAGAGGAGGAGGAGGAAGAGGGGGGAGGAGGAGGAGGAGGAGGAGGAGGAGGAAGAAGAAGAAGAAGAAGAAGAAAAGAAAAGGAAGAAGAAGAAGAAAAGAAGGGGGTGGTAGTGCTGGTGATAATGATGATGATGATGATGATGATGATGATGATGATGATGATGATGATGATGAGATGATGATGATGATGACGACGTCGACGACGTCGACGACGACGACGACGACGATGATGATGATAGAGGAGGAGGAGGAGGAGACGAAGACGAAGACGAAGACGATGATGATGATGATGATGATGATGATGATGATGATGATGATGATGATGATGATGATGATGATGATGATGACGACGACAACGACGACGACGATGATGACGATTATGATGATGATGATCGCCGTCATCATTGTCGCCATCACTCAGCAGAGCATCGTCATCATGATGATCATCCTCGTCATTATCATCATATCTGACTGCAGGGTTTATGAAGCCCCAGGTCACCCAAGGGTCAGGAGTCCGCTATAGCACATCTAGAGCCTTTCTCCATCCTGTGTTATACAGGACCTAACCTGCACGTCGTCGTCAACGCCCATGTCACAAAGGTTGGAGGAGAGAGAGACAGACAGACAGACAGACAGACAGACAGACAGACAGACAGACAGACAGACAGACAAACAGAGTTTCAGTTTTCAGTTTCATCAAGGAGGCATCACTGCATGCAGACTAGTCCATATACGCTGCACCACATCCGCTAAGTTATGAGACCACACTATGCATGATTTGAAGCTGATGGGGTAAATGAATTAAAAACAAAGATGAGATAATTGAAAAGAAGATCTCGTCGGATACGACTCAGCAGCATGTCTCTGACCTACGCATTAGCCCAACGCGCTGGTCAGACCATTTTTTTTTTTATTGATTTGTGTGTGTGTGTGTGGGTGTGTGTGGTGTTTGGTGTGTGTGTGTGTGTGTGTGTGTGTGGTGTGTGTGTGTTTGGAGGGCCGCTATCAGTGGGATCTTACACTCTGTTCAGAGAGAGAGAGAAGGAGGAGGAAGAGGCTGGAAGGGTGGGGGGGTGGGGGTGGGGGTGTGCAAGAAGAAAGAGAGAGGGAAAAACGGGTTATGTATGATGAGACAAAACTGAGCGCGTCATTTACAATGTTTTGGGAAGACCAGAATCTTCGCACATACCGGCTCTGATGGCACAGAAGGAACACACACACACACACAAACACACACACCACACACACAAACACACACACACACACCACACACACAACCCACACACACACACACACACACACACAACACACAACATGTCCACTGGAGGATGAGATTCACAGGAAGGTGTAGAATGGCTCATGACAGCTTTCTGTCGAAAGTCGTAAGGATCTCAGTACAGGTATGAACATAAACCCTTGCATGTGAACGTGCGTATCTTTTTGCGGGTGTAATCTTGTTTACTTGTTTGCCTTTTGGCCGACTCTGGGGAACTCTGAAAAGGCCCAGTGATGATGTGTGAGGTATACCCAGAAGACCCTCTGACCGCAGGGAAAGTCCTGTTGACAGCGGGAAAGACCGGGAAGACCGCACCCGGGATTTCTCTTCAGAGTGGGCACGTAAGACCTCATGGCGAAAGCTTGGCCGTTCCTGTCTGGAGTTGTGTACTGTCATCGCCAGTCATGGTAGTTGCTTGGCGGCGGCGTTTTTGCCGGTGGACTCTGCAGTCATGGGCTGGAACACCCATGGGAAGCGCCCCCGTGGAGGCTCGTGTGTCGTGTTTTCATTCAGTGACCATTACACACTGGCACCTCTCAGGGAGCAGTCATGTCCCTTGACGTCTCAGCGGAATGTCCTGTTGTGTGCAACGTCTTTTCGTGTGCACCGTATGGGAACGCTACATGGCTTCCAGGGGTGGTGCAGGACTGCTGGTTGTGTTCATTTGTTCGGGCAGTTTTGAAGACAGCTCTTCTCCGGGTCCTACCTGCACCTTCGGGTGTCTCTGGTTCTTGATGTTTCTTTCCCAGAGGTGAGCATCCTACTGGCTCAAATGAAAAAGACCGCGACAACAGAGTAGAGTGTCACGATGGATGCGTCTCCTTGGAGTATCACCAGAAGCCACTAGGCACAGTATCTGCCACTGTCTTTCAGGATTTCCATCTTGTTTTCCCTCCAAAACTGTGGTCAAGAGGGCACTAGCGGCTTTGGAGTGTGGGCGAGATTCATGTGTTCCTAGATTTCTTACCACTAGCATCTGGCTAAACTAGAGAATTCACAATGGAGGAAGGCCGGCTGTGTTTCAGCTCAGCAAGCCCCAGTCAACAGACAGGAGACAAAGGAGGAGGACCAACTACAAAGCCTATTTATCAAACATCAAATGAATAATAGAAATGAACACTTGGTGCAAAAAGAAAAAAAATAGATGTAATCTTCAGGTCAGAAAAAGGTAAAAAAATGCTGTAACTTCATGCTGTGGCCTTGTTGGACCCATATTCATCATCAATCTAAATAGTACTGTAACAATTTGTCTCGTACTTCAAACTACTAAATAACTTGGCAATTATCAGTCATAATGAATTGTATTTCACAACTCCTTGTCTTTAAACGTAGTAGCTTAGAAACCATTATTTAAAATCCGACATGATAACAATCATTTGTGTCATCTTAGTAATTATGAATTAAAATAAACCGGCATTATAACAATCATTATGTCGTCTAGTTATCATGAATTAAAATAAACGGCATTAAAACAATCATGTGTACGTCATGTTGCTCAGAATCATGAATATTGAAATAAACACGACACTGTAAACAATACGACATGATCATAGTCATTGTGTCATTTTCCCTAGTACTCATGAATTGAAAATAAACGGCGCTTATAACAATCATTGTGTCTTATATCAGGCAAAATATCCCCCGGCATTTATCATTCGTAGTGGTTTACATGCCATTTGTGACGCAATTCGGATCCTTTTATAGGGGTGGATCTAGGGATTTAAAGAAGCCATTTACAACATCTTTCTTCCTCTTTTACACCTTCTCTTTCTCCTCTTACCTTTTTTGCATTTTTTCGTCTCGCTCGGCACGACGGGCGGACTTTTTATTCCGTCCTGTAATACCTCACTCTCCCAGTCCCCAGGCCTCATTCCCATTTCACTCCCACCCCCCCACCCCCCCCCCGCCCCCCCGATCTTCCCTGTCTGCCTTGTCCTGCGTAAGCACCCCCCCCCCCCCCCCCACCTTCTCTCTTACTCGGCGTCCCTGCTTGGCAGGTGTTGATCAAGAGGGACGGGCGGAGAAGGGAGTAGAGATGATCCGGAAGGACAAAGAGTGGTCGAGGTGAAGGCCAAGAAGGAGGTCATCCTGTCAGCAGGAGCGTCGGGTCTCCCGAAGCTCCTCCTGATGTTGTCTGGCCATCGTGGGACCGAAATAGCATCTGCAGGAACTGGGGGTTGATGGTGGTGAGTTGGGATCTTTATTGCTGAGTGGTTGTTGTTGCGTTGTTGTTTGAGTGTTGTTGTTGATGGGGGGGCCATGTGTAAAGACACTTGTTGTGAGGCTGAGGTTTGGCATTCTGTTTTTGCCGGTCACTGTTGCAGGAATGTCTCTACAGACAAATTAACTTTAACGTTAAGAAGAACTTGGTTCACCCTTGTCAGCAGCCTCTTATTGGCAGGGAAATCCATGTTACGAGTGCACGCTGTCCCAGTTATGACTGTTGATTGATATTGTTTACTAAGTATTACCGTTTAAGTCCCTGCCCAGTTACATGCGCTCTATCTACGAACTACTCCGAAACCTTGTTAGTATACTTTCGAAACGTAAAATTTCAGCCTGTCCCATCAAAAAAAAAAAAAACAGTGTACTCTCGAAATCGGTAAGTGACAGAAGTCCGGGTGATTTGTTCGATATAGTATAATCTATTAGTTTTAGACCAGTCTAACATTACCCCTTACATACCTCCATGAAATGAAAACCCGATCAATCTTTGATTTGTCAAAGTTTATAAAACAGGTTTTGATCTGTTTGTTAGCATGTAGATCTTACTTCGTACATATCATTCAGTAAAAATATAGATCTCCATTTTTGTATGTCTTCTCTCGACATTTTTCTTTTGAAACTGCAAATCATATTGCTCTCTGTTCATGTTGGCATCAATTTCACCATTTCATCTATGCCGAAAATAGAATTCTAATTACCGTAAGGAAACTAGACCTAGCTTGTTTCAGAAACAGGAGAAAACGCCCTGCGCCATGACTGTTGAGATTTTAGTATTTTTCCATGCTGACTCGCTTCTTCTAAAGCTATTTGGCGTTTCTAGCTTCTAACATGAGTAATTTCAAAGTATTTTCAATCATAGATTCGATTTCTCTTTTCATATCGAGTTCTTCATAGCAGTCTCCATACATGTTCTAATCTTATATGATCTTTGTTTTGCTGTATGTCTATTTTCCCTCATGTTGCCTTTTCTCCAAAATGCCAAGTATTTGCGTTTTTTTCTCTCCTGCAAAAACCTCCATCAGGCTTTGATCGAAGGAGTGCTCCTTCATTCTTCTTATCTCTTACGGTACTATAATGCCCTTCTTATTAAGAGTTAAGTCTCTTGTCAGCTATTGTTTTGGTCTTTTGTGTTATCCTTTCCTGGTTAATGATTCCTGTTATCTTACTCATCATTCATCATTCAATTTCTTCTTCAGTGACTGCTGTGCAAATGGTTTTGATCAAATTTTCATCAAAGAAAATCTGAAAATTCATCACCTGACAAATTCAGACCCTGAACTTTCACTGTTAAGAGATATATTTGTTGATTTTTTTGCGGTTAATGTATATCGCCGGACTTCTCAATAGCAGCACCTGCTTTTTGACTGATATCATTTACATATTGTCTCTCTTTCAGTACAGAAGCTTGAACTGTAAAGCGTTGTACACTTTGCTTTGGGTCAAATTATAAAGCCAACAGGCTCATTGGATGATCAGACTTAAAACAGCATTAAACATCAGCATCGTCTACAAAGACTACAAAGAACCACAATGTAGCAGATGAAACATCAGCATTGTCCACAAAGAACCAGATGAAACATCAGCATCGTCTACAAAGAACCAGATGAAACGTCAGCAGCATCGTCTACAAAGAATACAACGTAGCCAGATTAAACATCAGCATTGTCCCAAAGAACCCGATGGAAACATCAGCATCGTCTACAAAGACCACAATGTGGCCAGATGAAACATCAGGCATCGTCTACAAGAATACAACGTAGCCAGATGAACAACAAGTTTGATTGACTTGACAGTGGTCAGATAATGAGAAAAAAAACTTGACCCAATCCTGCCAGCAATCACCCATTAGCAGTGTCCAGCCTGCCTTGTAAATAAAAGGAATGGATGGTAAGCTCTGGACTTGACGTAGGAAGCTAAAAGCAGCGACCTTTCGGCCTTCGACCTGTGTGACTTGGGGCAAGTGTCGTTCCACAACTGACTGCTTAGTACATCTAGAAATCACCCCACAAAACGCTGTCTCACCAAACACGTGTAGCTTTTGTTTTTCTGGTCTGGAGAGAGCTTACGACACCACACGGGGAATCTGATACTTTCGTGGATCTTCATGATTGACATTGATCGAGGCTGTTTACCTATCTGGATTAGAGATCTTTGGCAGTGTCAAGCGGGTGTTGGCAGCATGTTGTCTGACCATTTTCCGGAGTGGGACTTCTCTTTTTCCTCTTCAGCATGGACACAAAAATCAGAGAGTCAGCTCAGGAGATCCAATTGTTGTGAGTCCCTCCTGTTTGTGATTGTTTTGTGCTCTGGGCAGTTGGAACCACAGCTGCCGGCGTCGTGTAAGGTCCGCTTCAACTTTGTTTCAGTGAAACTGGACGGTGGGGCGAAGGAAAAAGGAGTGACTGATGTCGTCACCAAGCAGCCACTTTTCTACTTTCCGCGCGTGTCCAACTCCGACAGTTGTCTGCTGACCGCTGACATTTTCCTGGATAAATCTGCCGTTCCGGAGGTAACAAAACATGGCGACTTCAGGGAGCTGGGTTTCAGTTTTTTTTTTTTTTTTTAAACTCAGCTGCACAAGGTCAAATCCAGCAGTGGAAAACTTGTCAGAAAGCATGAAAACCATCTATCTCCGCGTCGTGGTACGCGCACGACTTCAGTGCCAGTAAAAAAAAAAAACCTTATCTCCAGCTTTACAGGATGCAGCTTTACAATGATCTTACTTCCGTATAGAAATGAAACGAGCAACTCAGAAAGCCGTTACGTCTTCGGTTCTCACTGCCTCAAATCTATCAGGTTACCTACGTGGGTACATCATCAAGGAATTCGACACTGCCTGTAAGCGTTCCACGCCACACCCTGGCGTACCAATCGCATGACAGAGGCTATGCAGCCTTGCGTCACCCAACCCTCGCCGTGTCTCACCTGTGTCTCGCAGTATCACAGTCCACACAAACCCTTCATCTGTGTCTGATCTTTGTGTTTCTGCCAGTTCACAGTCACACAAAAACACTGCATCTGTGTCTGATCTCATGGCTCAGCAGTTTCACAGTCAACACCAAAAAACCTTCATCCTGTGTCTGATCTCGGTGGTCAAACCTCAGCCAGTTCAAACCACACAAAAACCCTTCATACTCGGTCTGATCTCTGTGTCTCAGCAGCTCACATTCACACAAACACACCCATCATCGTGTCTGACATCTTGAGGTCTCAGCCAGTCTTCATAGTCGCAACACAAACACCCTCTCACTGATGCTCTGATCTCCTGTATCTCAGCAGTTTCATAGTCCACACACAAACCCTGTTGGTCATATGTCGTCTGACATGCTCTGACTGGGTCTCCTCACGCAGGTCTAACAGTCCACACAAACCGCTTCATCGTGTTGACCTCTCGTGTGTATCATGCAGTTCATATAGCTACACACAAAACACCTCATCTGTGTCTGATCTCTGTTCTCACGCAGTTCACAGCCCAAACAAACCCATTCCATTGCTGTCTGATCTATGATCACTCAGCAGTTCCATACGTCCACACAAAAACCCGTCATCTGTGTCTGATCTCTCGTATCTCAGGCAGTCACAGTCCACACAACATCCCCCCGTCTGTGTTGATCCTCTGTGTCATCTTGCCACGTTCACAGTTCCCACACAAACACCTTCCATCGTCGCTTGTATGATCATCAGCAGTTCACAGGCACACAAACGCCTCAATCTGTAGTAACTAGATGCTCCGCACGTTCACAGTCCACCCAAACCCTTCATTGCTGTTCCGGAGCTCAGCAGTTCAACAGTCCACACAAACACCTTCATCTGGGTCTGATTCCACAGCAGTTCAACAGTCCAGCACCAAACCCGACCATAAGCTGCTCGGACCTCATGTGTCGCTGCAGATACCACGTCATCGCCGATCTCCCCTGTGGGGCGACAACCTTCAGGATAACATATTTACAGAACTACGGTTATTCGCCATCAAATCCAACCATGGGCAGCACTTACGGAGAAAGTTATCCAGCTGGGCGGGAGTATCCACAATACATTCGTGTTTGGAGAAGGTAAGGAGCCTGGAAAAGTTTACCATGTGGTGGTGATGGAGGGGTTGGATTGTGTGTTGCGCTGTGTGTCAGTGGTCATTACAGTGCTTGTTGATGGTTGTTTCATTAGGTGTGGATTGGCACCCCACATATAGAAGGTGTGATGTGACAGGTGGTTAGGTCTGTGTAGTTTGAGATTGGTATTATGTTATCTTCGTTGGCAGGGCTGTTGATCTGTCTGTTCCTGACATGACACTGACGAGGTATTCGTGATGGACAGCGGGAACTGGGTGTCTTGATGCTTTAGGAGTGCCCATTTCTGTGGTTGATTGTTGTTGTAGTTGTTGTGGTGTTGGGCTTGTGTGCTTGTCACTTTTGCTCTTTTCGTTCTTGTGGTCATCGCTCACACACCCTGCGCACTCACTGCTTGTTTTCTTAATGCATGGGAGTACAGATGGATTACCTGCACGTGCCTGTCATACCGCACAGACTGAAATGGTTACCTCACGTGCGATCTACACCTGAAACAGACGCTGCAGTGGATTACCTTCACTGCAGTCCGAAATGCAACAGACCGTGGACTTGACACCTTGCACGTGCCTGTCAGACCTCACAGACCTGAAGAGTGGTATTACTGCACGGTCTGTCAACGGGCATACTCACAGGGATTCCCCTGAACGAGCCTGTCAGACCTCACAGACGTGGATTGTGATTACCTGCAACGTGCCTGTCAGACCTCACAGAATGAGCCGTGATTACCTGCACGTGCTGTCATTACCTCACAGACGTGAAGAGTGGATTACCTGCACGTGCTGTCATACCTCACAGACTGAAGAGTGGATTACCTGCACGTGCTGTCCATACCTCCAGACTGAGAATGGATTACAGCACTGCTGTCATACCTCACAGACTGAAGAGGTGGATTACCTGCACGTGCTGTCCATACCTCACAGACTGAAGAGTGGATTACCTGCACGTGCTGTCAGACCTCACAGACTGAAGAAGTGGATTACCTTCACGTGCTGTCATCACCTCACAGACTGAAGAGTGGATTACCTGCACGTGCTGTCATCCTCACAGACTGACAGTGGAATTAACCTGCACGTGCTGTCAGACCTCACAGACTGAAGAGTGGATTACCTGCACGTGCTGTCACGACCTCACCTCACAATCCTGCACTGCCTGAAGAGTTGGATTACCTGCACGTGGCTGTCAGACCTCACAGACTGAAGAGTTGGATTACCTGCACGTGCTGTCAGACAGACCTCACAGACTGAAGAGTGGGATTACCTGCACGTGCTGTCAACCTCACAGACTGAAGAGTGGATTACCTGCACGTGCTGGTCAAGACCTCACAGACTGAAGAGTGGATTACCTGCACTTGCTGGTCAGAACCTCCAGACTGAAGAGTGGTATTACCTGCACGTGCTGTCGACCTCACAGACTGAAGAGTGGATTACCCTGCACGTTGCTGTTCAGACCTCACAGACTGAAGAGTGGTTTACCTGCACGTGCTGTCAGACCCTCACAGACTGAAGAGTGGATTACCTGCACGTGCGTGTCAGACTCACAGACTGAAGAGTGGATTTACCTGCACGTGCTGTCATACCTCACAGACTGAAGAGTGGATTACCTGCACGTGCTGTCAGACCTCACAGACTGAAGAGTGGATTACCTGCCGTTGCTGTCCATACCTCACAGACTGAGAGTGGATTACCTGCACGTGCTGTCATACTCACTCGACTGAAGAGTTGTATACCTGCACGTGCTGTCATACCTCACAGACTGAAGAACTGGATTACCTGCCCGTGCTGTCATACCTCACAGACTGAAGAGTGGATTACCTGCACGTGCTTCATACCTCACACAGACTGAAGATTGGATTACCTGCACGTGCTGTCATACCTCACAGACTGAAGAGTGGATTACCTGCACGTGCTGTCATACCTCACAGACTGAAGACGTGGATTACCTGCACGTGCTGCAATACCTCACAGACTGAAGAGTGGATTACCTGCACGTTCTGTCCTACCTCACAGACTGAAGAGTGGATTACCTGCACGTGCTGTCATACCTCACAGACTGAAGAGTGGATTACCTGCACGTGCTGTCATACTCACAGACTGAAGAGTGGATTACCTGCACGTGTGCTCAGGATGGTGCACAGACCTGGTAAGATGGATTACCACGCGTGCTGTCATACCTCACAGAGAAGAGTGGATTACCTGCACGTGCTGTCCATACCTCACAGACTGAAGAGTGGATTACCTGCACGTGCTGTCAGACCTCACAGACTGAAGAAGTGGGATTACCTGCACGTGCTGTCATACCTCACAGACTGAAGAATGGATTACCTGCACGTGCTGTCATACCTCACAGACTGAGAGAATGTGATTACCTGCACGTGCTGTCAACCTCACAGACTGAAGAGTGGATTACCTGCACGTGCTGTCAGACCTCACAGACTGGGGAAGAAGTGATTACCTGCACGTGCTGTCAGACCTCACAGACTGAAGAGTGGATTACCTGCACGTGCTGTCATAGCACGTGCACAGACTGAAGAGTGGATTACCTGCACGTGCTGTCATACCCTCACAGACTGAAGAGTGGATTACCTGCACGTGCTGTCATACACCTACCTCACAGACTGAAGAGTGGATTACCTGCACGTGCTGTCATACCTCACAGACTGACCTACATGCACGTGACGACTGTCATACCTCACAGACTGAAGAGTGGATTACCTGCACGTGCTGTCATACCTCACAGCGTGCTGTCATAACCTCACAGACAAGACTGATACCTGCAGTGGTCATACCTCACAGCCGAAGGTATTACTGCACCTTGAAGATTGATTACCTGCACGTCTGTCTCGATACCTCACAGACTGAAGAGTGGATTACCCTGCACGTGCTGTCATACCTCACAGACTGAAGAGTGGATTACCTGCACGTGCTGTCATACCTCACAGACTGAAGAGTGGATTAGCTGCACATGTTGTCCTACCTCAGAGACTGAAGAGTGGATCACCCTGCACGTGTTGTCATACCCTCAGTGGCTAAAGAGTGGATTTGTTACACGTGCGGTCATGCCTCGGTGACAAAAGACCAGATTACTCACACGTGTTGTCATGCTTCAGTGACTAAAGAGTTGAGTACCTGCAAAACTTGTCTTGCCTTGCAGTCTAAAACGTGGATTACCTACATTGTCAAGCCCTTTCAACTGGTTGATGCGTTTTTCCTACACGCGTTTCTCCAGCATTTAGTCTGTGGTTTGAACTGCACCTTTTCATGCTTCACTTAATCATTGCCAATATAAGGTACTTGACCTCTTCCAGTTCTTTGCTAAGTAAGGCGACTGCAAGCTAGAATCTAAACAAATCTGAGTGTTTTTGAAACAACGCCAATCTTGCGCCGAATTTAACGAAGATAAGTGATTGCTTGTTCTTCATTTTACGTTGTCCTGGGAGTTGTTTATCTTGCCTGAAGAAGACCTAGGAAGTCGAAACGCGTCGTGTTTTGTCTGGTGATTTGTTTGTCCTTTTTTTTTTTCTTTTGTGGCTGAGTTATTATGAACACTTTTTTTAACGTTTTATGTTTATCTTCCAGTTATATTTTACTTACCTATTTGTGAGTTTGTGTATCCACAAATCATCTCACCCCATCTTCCTTCAACCCCAGAATGACTGAGGCGGTTCTCGTCGACTCGACGGACGAACAACAGCATCCTGCTTATTTGCTGATTGTGTTCATTTCATTATTTTTGTCTGCTGATAAAGTGAAGTTTCTACTGGGTGCATGGCTGATCTGCCCACCAGGGGTATGGCGTGCACCTTGGGTATCGCAGCCATCGGATTCCTTGGCAGCAGTGAGCTGTTGAGGCAGGCCGACTACCCCGATGTGCAGCTGTTTATAGGAAGTATGCTGGCCGACTGGGCTTCAGTGCTGAATCCTACACCCCAGGTACTGTGTGGTGAATCTCAACTAGGACCCCCCCCCCATCCCACCACCACCACCTCCCCCCCCCCCCACACACACACACACCACGCACGCACACACGCACGCGCACATACACACACACACACACACACACACACACACACACACACACACACACACACACACACACACACATTCCCTGCCCCTGTCCTCACTGAACGAGGCTTCTGCTTTCGTAAACATGTTTGACTCACAACCAATATAGAAGGTCAACAAAATGAGCTAAATGATGACCCTTCTTCGTTTTTTTTTCAGTGTGTGTGTGTGTGTGTGTGTTCAAAACGTGGTAAGATGGGAAAAAACAAGATATTTTGTCGATTCACAATGCGGAGATCTTTGGTGTCTTATAAACAGATGTATCCAATGTTATCTGCTACCTTGACAGCTAAATCAATATTAAACTTTAAGACAGTAGGCAGAGCTTGAAATGTGATAGGAATTCGCTATTGAATAGAGTGGAAAGAATTTATTCCGAGCTGTTAATGTGTTCCATATTTAAGAAAAAATAGATTTAAAATGAAAAAAAAAAAACCATCTGTACTGTTTGGATAACACTTTTTTGGTGGGGGGGGGGGGGGGGAGAGCGTCTGCAACAGGTTTGCCACAAAGGGGTGTTTTATTCAAAGGCAATATACTTCTTCTGAGGTAATATCAAGCCTGCCTTTGGTCATAAATCGTGAGATCTCCAATATAAGTAGCTTTCGAACACTCTAAGTGACAATTTAAAGATTCTGGGTAAGATGATAGAGAGCCATGTCACTTTTGAAGAAACATGTTCGTCGATATGAATATGCAGACTTATGAAAAATCTAGTTCGTCTCTTGCTCAGTGAAGTTACCACACTCAACCAAATCCGTGACTTTAAAAGTAGATTGTGACCATGACTGACCCAGTTACACTCCGTGATACGTCTTGTGCATTTAATATGATGTTACACTGCCAGGGATAGACATGGAACCTCATCAACACTAGCATTTTACAATATGTACATAGACAGACGCATAGACGTGGAGCTTGCCACAGTCACCAAATGTCATTTTGTTCTTCATTTTTCTTCCAGTTGCAATCAACTTTTAGGTACATTTATCTGAACCTTTTTGACGGTATGATACGTGTTTAATTTCATGTCTGTGAACTAGAGAGAACGATTTAATCATTTACACAAGAATTTAGATACAGTGTCTATTGGTAGATCTCTCAGTCTGAAAAAAAAAAAAAAACGTTTGAGATCAGCGTCAGCAAAAACTTAAGTTGTATGACAATTCATTTATAAATGTGTCCCATTTCAAAGTAGTAAAAGTACTCCAAAGTAAGTGTTGCAAGTGTCCACTTCATACCAGCTGATATACAAATTCGCAGAGTGAGTCATGTTTTGTTCTATAAACCCTCAATTTCTAAAATTAAGTACCTCTCTGTTATCCAGTTTCACAGCGGAACCCCATTTGTAACGGCATTTTTGAGGCAGTTTACGTTCTGAAGATTTGCCGCAGCATCACCTCACCTTGAAACTAACCAATATCATCAGCATTTACGAGAAGTTAAACGTTGATAGGATCAGGAAAGATTTCCATATCGCTGTATACAACCTGTATAAGGGAATTTCTAACTGAAACTCTGAAAAGAAAAAGACAAAACAACAGACGGTTTGAAATACGTCCTTATGATATAACGAATAAACAACAAAAGTAATCTGTAATTTGATTCTTCATCAGGGTTGTAGCCGTCATGTGACCGCGTGTATTCTCTCCATTGTTTTAAAGGTCCTGTCACGGAGGGCTCATCTTTGTTAGCATTCACTTTGAACGTCTCTTTTAATCTTTTGACACATCGAACTCTTCATTCATTCTTGGTCCGTAATAAAATGAACACGAAGGCAAACGCTATTGTTCAGAAGAGAATCATGAACGGAAAGCTAACGTTGTGTTTCAGGAGAGAGACCTAGACAAAGTGAACACAAAGCTAATGCTGTATTCCAGGAGAGACCTAAGACAAAGTGAACACAAAGCTAACGTATTCCAGGAGAGACCTAAGACAAAGTGAACACAAAGCTAATGTTGTGTTTCAGGAGAGACCTAGGACAAAAAGAACACAAAGCTAATGTTGTGTTCCAGGAGAGACCTAGGACAAAAAGAACACAA
This sequence comes from Conus betulinus, assembly GCA_016801955.1. Taxonomy (NCBI): domain Eukaryota; kingdom Metazoa; phylum Mollusca; class Gastropoda; order Neogastropoda; family Conidae; genus Conus; species Conus betulinus. The sequence goes on along the minus strand of JADBJO010019077.1, from coordinate 13,731 downwards.
AGCTAACTTTGTGTTCCAGGAGAGACCTAGGTCAAAGTGAACACGAAGCTAACGTTGTGTTCCCGGAGAGACGAAGGCAAAGTGAACACAAAGCTAACGTTGTGTTCCGGAGAGACGAAGGCAAAGTGAACACAAAGCTAACGTTGTGTTCCCCGAGAGAGACGAAGGCAAAGTGAACACAAAGCTAACGTTGTGTTCCCGGAGAGACGAAGGCAAAGTGAACACAAAGCTAACGTTGTGTTCCCGGAGAGACCTAAGACAAAGTGAACGCGAAGATGACACCGTGTTTTAAAAGACAGCCGTGACAACGTGATCACAAACCTAACGCTGTATTCAAGAGAAAGCCATGACAAAATGTACTGAAATGTGATGCTATGTTTCCCAAAGTGGCCAAGCTGGCGCTATGTTTGGGAAGAGACCTATGACAAAGTAAACCCAAAGCCAGGAGAGAAACATGATCAGGTCAATTTTTCAAGGGAGAGTCATGACACAGTGACCACAAAGCTGGCAGAGTTTTCATGAAAGTGCCGTGACAGAGTGACCACAAATGTGACGGAATTTTTCAGGAGAGACTTGTGAGAAAATGAAGACAAAGCTGATCCACATTTTCAACGGAAAACTACGACAAATGACCACTGAACTGACGTTCTGTTTCAGCAGAAAGGCATGACAACGTCAACGCACACATGACGGTGTGTTTCATGAGAGTCATCACAAAATGAACGCATTGATGACGCTGTGTTTCAGGAGAGAGCCAGAACGACGAGCCGACGTGACCACAACGGGGTGTCTTGTGTACTCGCCCTCCTGCACCCGCTGAGCGTGGGCACTGTGAGACTGCAGTCCTCCCGACCTCAGGACCCCCCCTTGATTGACCCCCAGTACCTGACCAGAGAGGAGGACCTGGAGCCCCTGTTGTACGGTGAGTGACCTGTGGTGGACCTGGCTGAAGGGATGGAATCCATTTTGTCTGGAGAGACTTTAACTGCATATTGCGAGTGGAAAAGTTTAGGATACAATGGGAAGTGTAAAATGCATCCTTTCCTCAATGATGAAAAAGAAAAGAGATAATACATTCTTATACCGATAACACACATTTACACCACCAATCGAATAGCGACTGGGAAAACACTAGCAAACAGTGTTTAAGCCATCAGGCTGAATGGTACGCAACTTGTGGAACCAGAAAGCTTCCCGTTTGAGTCTATACTCCACGTCATCTGCCAGAACTTTTTCGATTGCGATGCAGCGGAGATTGAGGAGGGAGTGGCCTGGTTGATTGAAATGCTTAGTTACTAGAGTTCCAGAGTTGTTTTTTTTTATGTTGGATCTGTGTTGGTAAAATCGAGTTTTAAGGGAGTTTTTTGTCTCTCCAACATACTGGCTGTGGGGACATTTATCGCAAAAGAGTAAGTAGATCAAATTAGTGGTTTCGCAATCCATGTGATGCCGAATCGAAAAGGGATTCGTCAGTTCTCGCACTGTAAAAGGAACCTGTCTGGACAAGATGTTGCTTACAGACAACACATTTTTTCTTACATGGAAAGCAGCCTGCTGGTTTTGTTTCTGACTGGCATATAGGCAGAGAGAGGGCATAAGAAAATTTCTAAGGGTGCGGCTATTCCTTTCCCCCAGGATTGGGGGATCAGGAATGGCTTTTTGGAGTCGGAGACTGGACTGTAGGATTGGATGTAGCTCTTGGAACCATTTGCGGATGGGGGGATTGGCAGGGTTGTAAATAATTACTGGGATGCGCTGAGTGTGCTGTTTGGGTCTATACTGAAGTGTTGAACATCTTGGGAGACATTTTACCTTATCCAAGGCAGAAATCAGGCACTGTGCCTTGTAGCCACGAGCACGAAGCTGTTCAAACAGCTGGTGCATCGTGACTCAAAGTCAGCGGCTTTGGAACACAAACGTTTCAAGCGTAGAAAGAGACTGTAGGACTATAGGGGAGATTTTGTTTGCAGTGGTGGGGATGGCTTGAGGTGTAGTGGAGGTAGGAATGAACATCAGTGGGTTTGCAATACAAATCTGTTTGGATGTATCCATCTTCTATTTTCAAGAGGATATCTAGAAAGGGGAGAGAGACTGCAGAAGAGCTGACAGTGAATTTGATGGTGGGATGGACTGTGTTAATGTACTGAGTGAATGTGTCAAGACCATGCAAATCTCCCAACCAGAGGAAAATGATATCGTCAATAAAACGCTTCCATAACTCACTGCACACAGGGACAGGGCTATTGTTCAGCAGTTCCTGCTCGAGTCATCCCATGAAAAGACTGGCTACAACTGGGGTCATGAGAGTGCCCATAGCAGTGCCCGATATCTGGTGGTACATTTGGTCTTCAAAATAGAAAAAAAGTTGTTGTTAAGGACATGTTCGACTGCTTGGAGTATAGCCTGAGTAGGTGGAGCGTGAGGGAGAGGGTTGTTGTCGAGATAGTGGTGCAAGGCCGCCATCATGTCCTGGTGGGGAATGTTGGTATATAACCCTACTACATCTATGGTCACTAGCAAAGCATTATGGAAGGGTCCGTGTACATTGTTCCATTTTTCAATGATTCTTAACATATGAGTAGAGTCTTGAATGTAGCTAGGCAGATTGTGCACGAGTCCAGCAAGCCAGTGATCCACAAGTTTGGAGAGTTTTTCCGTAGGTACTTGAACACCAGACACGATGGGTCGACCAGGGGGATCTATCAAGGTTTTGTGGATTTGGGAAGGGTGGTAAAAATACGGGAGTTCTGACTTTCCTTGGCTCAGTGACTGCCCATTGTATGTCTTCTCGTCTAGGTGTCCTCCTGAGTGGAGTTTTTCAACAATCTTGTTTGAGGCTTTTGCTATCTGAAATGTAGGGTCCTGCTTGACGGCTTGGTAATGTGACGTGTTGTCCAGCTGTCTGTTTGCTTCACGAATGTAATCTGAAGTGTTCTGTATCACTGTAGCACCACCTTTGTCAGCCGAGCTGACACGGATGATTCTGTCCCTAACCATCTTTTGAAGTTCACCAAGGGCTTGTCTTTCTTTTATCTTCAGATTGTCACGTGGTTGTTTGGGTATGTGGTTTGCTGCGTGATCCTGTAAGATATTGCAGTAGGCATCAAGAGCTTTGTCACGTCCAGAAGGAGGTTGGAATCCTGTTTGCTTGTAACATTTGGTTGGCACATACTCCTCAGGATTATCTGGGTCATAAAAGAATTCTTTGAGTCGTAGCTTCCTGCATCCTTCTTCTATATCCTTATTCAGTTGCTGAGGATCAAGAGTCTGAGGGGTGAGGCAGAATTTAGGTCCCAGAGAAAGGACTTTGGTTTGTTCCTCTGTGAGAAGAAAATCTGAGAGATTGAGTACAACATCAGAGTATGCTGTTCTGTTGCTCACGTCCCTGAGTTGACCTGGGTCAGGAAGGGGTGATTGGAGTGAGGATTTCCTTTTGAACCTGCGGTTTCTTCGTTTGACTGGATCAGACTGGGGTAATGTGCGTGCACTGGTATGCAAGGCAGCCATTTTCCTCCTCTTCTTCAAAGAATACCTTGTACTAGCTCGTCTTGAGGATGCTCTCTGAAAGGAGAGGATGGCCTCAAAATGAAAATAATCCACAGTCTGGAAAAGGTCATAAAGCGTCTCGTGAATCTACCCCGCTCCCTTTGTGTGAGTGCACTATATGTGTCTCTGCACTTCCACACAAATATCCTGACTTGCATTCTCAAGGATTCTTTCAACTGATTCTTGAAGGAAATCTGACTTGGGTAGGGCATGGTGTCCAAACGGACTTGCATACCCTTGGGAATAACTTTGTTCCTGAGGCAAGAAGTGAGGAAGCGTATGTGTGAATCATACCTGGCTAAGCGGTCCGAAATCCTCTTGAGCAGAGTGCTGTCGAGGTGTGATTCCATTTGTGCTGGATCCAGAGGATACAGACTTGATCTTGAGAACAGTAGATGTGAACAGCACAAATAGGATCACAAGGAGGAGCGAGACTTTTCTTGCTTGGATCGAGTGAAACGATGCTAGCCTGTCATTCATGATAATAATAGACACTCTTTCAAATGACAAGACCGGACAAGCAAGTTGTCATCTCACGACGTTTCGGCACTTGGCCTTCCTCAGGTCACGCTTTATTACTGTACTGACTCACGAACAATGCTTCCCCCCCACCACCACCACCACCACCACCTCTCCTCAAGAACAAAGTTCACATGCCTGTCAAGATTCAAAAGGTTTAGAACAATGTTCACAAAGTTTTTCAATAGTTGAATCGCCACATTCTCTCACATGTTCTAACCCAACTCACCAACATTACCCAGCTACCAGCCCACCCCCCATCCCCCCTCTCTATCTCCATCTATATACATATACACACATATACATGCACATACACGCAGAGAGAGAGAGACGGATAGATAGTTATGGATAAATCACACATGCGCATACACGCACAGAGAGAGTTACAGATAAATCCAGTTGAGAACATTGTTTACAGAATGTCTTTCTGTACTGGACTATGTAGGAAACGATCGCTATTTTAACCAAATAAACTAGCCGAATTTAGCGTACAAAACCCCATGAAAGCTACGAAGCAGTACATTTTTGCAAGACTATGACTAGTTACTGACGAGAATGGCCTCATGCAATCACATTCAAAGAAGACATAGAGAATGGAGATGACATAAACAAGACACGTTTGACACCATGATAATACTCTGTCCGAATGAAGCTACTCACAAACATGTGAATGCCTCACTTGAAACGGGTCTTCCCAGAGACCGCCAAACTGGAGCAGGTCAGGAGGACAGGCTTTCATGTGCGCCCTGACCGAAACGGTTGATGAATTCTGCCTGTTCACGGACAAGGTTTGTAGAAACGCGTATCTGCCGCATTCCCGAAGACAGTTCGTGGACCACCAGTAATAAGCAATTTGTTTCGGGGCAATTTTTTTGTTCTGGCAAGAAAGCAGACCTGCAGTCTGACAGGACAACAGACAGAAGCAGTCTTGTTGTTCCAGAGTTCTCAGTGGTGCTGAGGTCACGAGCCTCTTCCAGCAGAGTTCAGGGTGCACTTTGATTCGGTTTTCATTCTTCGATCCAAACTGATGTAATTCATATATATACTGATAGTAAGCATGACGCAGGGTCTTCAATGCTGCTTTTAGAACAATGCCAACCCTGAACAGGTGTATATCAGTATTGCTCTAACACGTGCAGGGTGCGCGTCTACGTTGCTCTGACCATGTCCACCTCCCACAGGGATACGTCAGTGTCAACGCCTGATGACCACGCCCACAATGCGCGCACTGGACGCTCAGTACAATGATGAAGCCGTGAAGGCGTGCAGCGAGCAGCACGTGTTTGACAGTGACGACTACTGGCGATGTCACATCCGCCACACTGCTGTGTCGTTCTACCATCCTGTTGGCACGTGCAGAATGGGGGATCCCGAAGACCCTTCCTCTGTGGTGGACTCTGAGCTCAGGTGGGTGTGTGTGTGGGGGGGGGGGGGGGTGGAGGGGGGATGATTGCAGAGCATGGTGGATAAGTTTACCAGGCAACACACACCAGGTACACTGTTCTGGAACACTCTCATTTTCTGTGGCAATACTCTGGAATTCGCTGCCTTTCCAACAACGTCATGTTCCTTCCTTCCTGACTTTAAAGTCTGCACTTTAAACTGATCTGTTTAAACGCCAGTTGCAGATTAACCACCTGAAATATTACTGAATTGTTACCTGTCACTTGCACACTTGCTCGTGCACGAATGAGCTGTTCACCGTGTGTTATATAATGTGTGTGCCAGCATGTGTGTGTGTACGTGTGTATGGGTGCAAGCGCGCGCGCGCGCGCGCGCGCGCGTGTGTGTGTGTGTGTGTGTGTGTGTGTGTGTGTGTGTGTGTGTGTGTGTGTGTGTGTGTGTGTGTGTGTGTGTGTGTGTGTGTGTGTGTGTGTGCAGTGTATATTTGAAATATTGATTTGTAAAGCGCCCTGTCTCCTCCGTTGTTACGGTGGGCGCTATAGAAACAGTCCACATTATTATTATTATTATTATTAATATTGTTGTTGCTGTTGTTGTTATCATGACGAGGGTACTCAGAGGTATATTCATGTGTATACGAAAATTATTTGTGAACACATATGGCCTCTACTCAACTGTTCACCACTTCTCACACGCTAAAAGCAGTCTAGGTGATATTAGCCCTTTTTCTGGAACATAGTAAGTTTCTTGTACTGGTCAGAATGTAAACTCAAGGTGGATTGTTTTTGATAAGTAGATAGGCATTTCGCTCTTGTGTCATATTCTGCCCAGAATGATAATAACACAGATCAAAATCAAGGACTTACGCAACAATGAACTAAGAGTATGAGCTAGGTTGGACGTCTTTAGCTGGAGCAGCACCCTAGCGAATAAGAAGAAATAAAAAGTCAACTGACAAACAAAACAATGTTTAATTAATTCGTTAAAGAGACAGTGCAGGCAAGTCCATATGCACTAAACAGCATGTACAAAGCCATAAGGCCACACTCCGAAGGAGTTACTGCTAATAGATTATTATGTGGAATAAAAAAAACAGTACAAGAGATGGAGAGAAGGTTTCAAGGAGGACATCCCACAGGCTTGTTCGTTGAACATATTCCCAAACACTTCTACTTAGCTTTTCGTGTATAGATGACAAAGAATGCACAGTTGAGCCAAACAATGGAAACCACGGGCAAACACGCGGACTGAAGGAGAGAAAAAGAAAAACAGAGAAGACGTCACAGTCACAGCCCGGAATGTATCTCAACTACTGGGCATCAGCACCTAAAAATCCACGGACTGACCAATGCAAACAGCCACCCCCTCAACAATTCCTTTCTCACCATTTCATATAGTTGTTCATCGCATAACGTTTTTGCATCACAAAACAAGAGGTCATGACCCATGTTCATACATTACGTTCTCTCACCATACAGTGAAGGCCTTGGTCGATGTCCAGACGCTGTCTTTTATTCACTACATAGTAAAGATCTTAACTCGTGATTGTGCTGTGTGTTTTCTCACAGAGTAAAAATCTTAACTTTGTCTTCATACTGATGTCCTTCATCGTACGGTCTCAAAGAGTAAAAATCGTAAACTTTGTCTACATAACTGATTTCCTTCATTGTAGGGTAAAAAGCCTAGATCCATATGATTTTCTTTATCATGTAGTAGAAGTCTCAATCCATCTTCTTCACACAATTTCCTGTACCACATAGTAAAGGTCTTGATCCATCTTCATGCACTGTGTTTGTTCTTAACAATGTTAAAGGTCATATTCCATGTTCATACGTTGTGTTTTCTTCTCATCACATGGTAAGGGTCTTGATCCACATAATAAAGGTCTTGATTCACATACATAACAGTGATCTCTCAACACATTATACAGGTCTTGATCCTCGTAACTACACTGTGCTTTTTCACCACATTGTTAAAGTCTTGATCCACGCAAATAGAGTGTGTGTTTTTTTTCACACCGCATAATAAAGGTCTTGGTTACGTAAATACAGTGTACTCTGTCATCACATAATACAGGTCCTGATCCACGCTAATACACGGTGTTCACTCACGACCTGACAAAGGTCTTGATCCACATTGACACACTCTTTCCTCACTCCAGGGTGAAGGGGGTCCAGGGTCTCAGAGTGGTGGATGCTTCCATCATGCCCACCATCGTGTCAGGCAACACCAACGCCCCCACCATCATGATCGCCGAGAAAGCCGCCGACATCATCCGGGGTCTGTGACGTCATCGTGACTCCATATGGTTGCTGACTGACGTCACTCGGTGCCTCCGCATTCACATAGAGCAGCCAGAGTACCCACAAGTGGTCGTGCATAGTCATGACCAAGCTGTTGTAGGATCACAAATATTACACACACACACGCACGCACGCACGCACGCACTCACACACTCACACACACACACACACACACACGCACACACACACACACACACACACACACACACACACACACACACACACACACACATGCATGCACGCACGTACGCACGCACGTACGCGCACATGCACACACAGACACACACATGCATGCACGCACGGACGCGCGCGCGCGCGCACGCACGCACGCATGCACGCATGTGCACACGCACACACACACACACACACACACACACACACACACAAGCGAGCTACTAATGTCATTTGGAGGAAATGCTAAAATCCTGCGCAGAAATAATTGATAATGTGCTATTACAAAAAACCGATTGGCTTCTTGCGTAATCTTAAACACACATTCTGCCGCCCTAGAGACATTCTATCATACCGTGCCCTAGACTGCAAATCTCTGACAGGTCGTTGGACCTTCGGCTAACAGGATATGAAGAAATTGAAGCGTTCCTTCCGTTACTTTCTATTTTGACTGGAATCTTTCCTTCCTTTCCACGTCCACTTTGCGCACACGTTGAGGAGACGAGTGATTGTTCATTCTTTGTTTTCATTGTCCTGAATGTTGTTTGTCAGGAGGTAAGTGATTGTTCGTTCTTTGTTCTCATTGTCCTGAATGTTGTTTGTCAGGAGGTAAGTGATTGTTCGTTCTTTGTTGTCATTGCCCTGAATGTTGTTTGTCAGGAGGTAAGTGATTGTTCGTTCTTGTTCTCATTGTCCTGAATGTTGTTTGTCAGGAGGTAAGTGATTGTTCGTTCTTTGTTCTCATTGTCCTGAATGTTGTTTGTCAGGAGGTAAGTGATTGTTCGTTCTTTGTTCTCATTGTCCTGAATGTTGTTCTTGCCGAAGAAGACCAAAGAGATCGGAACTCGTCGTGTGTTTTGTCCTGTAATTGTTTTGTCTCTTTCGTTCGGCGGCGGAACAGTGATTTTTCTTTTTAATTGTCTTTCTTACCATGTACGATTGTATGGATTTTTCTGCCCTATGATTTACGTTAATGACAAAATACTACCAGGTTTTTTTTTCAGACTTGTTGCGTGTGCCGGCTTTCCCTCCCGTTCTTCAGTTGCATTACTTCCATGCTGTTCACCCCAGCCGTATGTAGCGTTGTCCTGTAACAGAAAGCAGTCCACAACAGGTGGTCAAGAGGTCAGCCACCGAAGCAGACACTGCACCATTGTCGAATCAGCTCGTGGATGTTCGGTGGTGCCTGGTGCCTGGTGCCCAACAGACCCAGGACAACAGCCTGCCGCTGACGATGGTGCTGGCTTAGAGACCAAACACGCGTGACGGGGTGTGTCCCTCTCTTAAGGACATCACTGCGGCGTCTAACGTGCCGTCACCGACGTCTGTGTCATGGACTTTGCGCGGGAAGGACGAGGAGAGGAGGTCCCGTCAGCTCACCAGAAGAGCAGGGTGTAAAGAGACACAGAGTCTGAGACACATTAGACACCAGCCGGTGAAGATGAGGCAAAGATGATGAAGTAAGGAAGTTGCATTCTCGTCTGAGACAGCACGACAGGACTACAGAAGAAAAAGGCACACCTGAAGGTGCAGGTAAGACTCAGAGAAGTACTGTCCTCAACAGGGTGCAGGCATGCACAAGGCATTCCATTAAGACGTCAAGGGTCATGATCGCACCCTGGCAGATGCCATTGTGTAACGGGCACTGGTTGTGACACGACAGAACCTCCATGGGTAGCGTTCCCATGGATGTACCAACCCAATATTATGACTGCAGAGCCCACCGTTGAAAAACACCACCGTCAAGCAACAGCCCGCGTGCATCACGCAGCATCACTCGTCGCGCTGTTCCACTGACAGGTGAGGGGGAGACAAAGGCGATGAGGTAATGAGGCTGCCTTCTCGTCTGAGACAACACGACAAGGCTGTCCTCTGCGCTTTCTGAGGTAACAGATCACAGGACAACCACACACACGGCAGATACAGACACCTGCAGTGTTGGTCAGGAAATTGGAGGAACACTCGGAGACACATCCTTTAAACGGATGAAACTCGGCTGAGTGGCTTCGCTCTTCCCTCTTAACCCTAGAGCATAGTTCACTCCGTGTGGGGGCCGGTCTGAACTGGGACTCGAACTGACGACCTCGCAACCGCTAGCTTGTGGGACGATGACCGCTTCACCACGGGCAGCGCGTCAAACTAGTGTTGGCGTACGTGACCTTTTTCAGGTTGAATACCTGTCATTGTCCCCTGTCGCGATGGTTTTACTGAAGTAATGTTGCCTCTCTTCCCAACCACCGCCTCCTTCATCTCCGAGTCCTTCATTCCCCCCCCTCCCCCCCCCCCCCCTCCCCCCCCCTCCATCAAACATCGCCAAAACCAACTGCGGCCTCGTACATCTTTCACCCGCACTCCCACTCCTCGCTTCTGCCGTCACCTTTAGCAGCTTGCCGTGTCTGACTGCTTCACCATTTACATATATCGTAGTGTGTGCTTCCATTACTTGGGAAAAATATATAATAAAGATTGTTCAACGTTAACTTTGTGCCTCACATGCGGAGAGAGAGAGAGAGAAGGGGGGGGGGGAGGGGAGGAGAGAGAGAGAGAGGTATCGAGAGAGGGGGGTAGGGAGGGAGGGAGGGAGGGAGAGAAAAGGGTGGGCTAGGAATGCTTCAGACCTGGCAAAAAAGAATGTGGATAACATATTCTTCCGGTTGAAAGTGGTACACGTGACTGTATGGAAGTGTCGGCACACCAAACATCAGTACATAAGAAGAAGCCAGACGCTTTGTATCCAACGATAAAACATCGGAATCAGCAAGGGAACGTGCATTAGTATGTGAACACACACACTGTGCACACGGTGAGGAAGCGTCAGATTTATGCAAAAGAAGAAAACATGAGAAAATAAGGGGAAAAAAACAGGATGGAGGCGCCACCGCTCTGTTAGAATATGAGAAGAAAAGGAAAAGCAGGTTGAAGGGGAAAAAAGTAACCTTTCAATGTAGTGTGGTGGGAGGTAGTGATCTTGCATACGGACTGATGCCAATGCCATTAGTTCTAACATGGTAAGTCATGGACCTGAGTACACACAAAGAATTACATTACGCCTTTGCAGAAGTAATGTTGCCTCTCTCCCCAACCACCGCCTCCTTCACCTCCGCGTCCTTCATTCCCCCCTCCCCCCCACTCCCCCACCCCACGCCATCAACATCGCCTTTGCCGCACGTAAGCACGCAGATGCGCTCACGCGTACGCACGCAGACACACACCACACGCGCGCGCGCGCGAGCGCACGCTCGCTCGCATGCACGCACAGATACAGAGCACATATATCCCACAGTCTATACAAGAACAAATCCCGAACATTTCTAAGAAGTGGCAGTTTTTTAAAGAAGTAGTATTGGGAAAACAGGAAGTCCCACTTTATTTATGCTAAAGGATGTTGATAATTTATTATCTGACGAATTCGTGATGATCAGGGCTCTACGTGGTCATCCAGACCATCATGATAAATCTGGAGGTGTACTCTCACTATAGGTGGATATTGATATTCAACCAGAAAGTTCCCTGAGTCATTCTTGACATATGAACACACTCCGTCAGCTGGACCGGTAAGATCGCGCGCTCTATAGGACGTGTAGTGCTGTCTGGATACATACCGTAGGAGAGTGTTGTGCCGAATGAACACAATACTGTGGCAAAATGCACTCTTGATGAAACTGTTACTCTATAACTAAAAAAAGTATTGCTGATTGACCATTTTCTGTTGGAAAACGTATTTTAACTGAATACATCCTGTTGGAAAACGTATTTTAACTGAATACATCCTGTTGGAAAATGTGCAACTGTCTGAACCCCCAGGAAGAAATGCAGTAGAAAAAAAAAGTGGCGAGCTGTCTGAACACATGCTGTAGAAAACGTGGAGCTGTCTGAACACATGCTGTAGAAAACGCGGAGCCGTGTGAACACATACTGTAGGAAAAACATAGTGCCATCTTGAACTCGACGACAGCAGAAATACGAACTGAAGGGCGCTTACGTCTTTCACGGCAAACGAATCACTGAGAGTGCAGTGTGTATTGATTCTGTTTTTGAAGTGTGGAGGAGGGACAAGGGTGTGGGTTCTAGCATCTCCTGTCATCACTTCACTGCTACTCCGCCCCCTGTCAAATGGCGCTGGCGTTTTTTGACCTCGAACTGAAGATGAAATGTCCACTCCTGCACCCGTTCCGCCGACCCCCCCCCCCCCCCCCCCCCCCCCCCCCCCCATCTTTTTTCTTATTCATCTGACATTGCGCCAAGCATTGCGCGATCCAGCCCTAACGGGATATTACCCGTGGATTCCAATTTTTATCTTTATTAGGATTAATTGGATGCACAATCCATCAGGAGAATGCTGAAGGCTCTTCCTCCCAAGGACAAGATATTCACTAGTGTAGGATTAATCACATGTCGACATATGTATGTACGTATGTATGTATGTATGTATGTTTGTATGTATGTATGTGTCTGTCTGTCTGTTTGTCTGTCCGTCTGTCTGACTGTCGGTCTGTCTCTCTATCTGTACATATATCAGCATTTTGACCCGCTTGATCCTGGTGAGAGAGAGAGAGAGAGAGAGAGAGAGAGAGAGAGGGGGGGGGGAGAATTGTTATGGGTATTATGAGAACAAACATCTTTGGCGAGGTCACAGTGACAGAGATGGAAAAGTGGAGGTGAATGGTTGTAGAGTGAGGCATAAAGAAAGAGTGGAGGTAACCGCGACAGCTAATTAGCGGATAAACCTGACAACTGGAGGGAAACGGGGAAAGAAATGATGGGATAGCGGTGCCACTCTGGCCTATGTAATCGTGAGGGAGTGTGCTGACTGGCTTCTCACGCACGTGGCACTCTCACAAGAGGTCTATGTTAGCACCAGTGTTATCCACGGTACTGCAGGGGTTGTGACAGTCAAGGCTGATTGATCTAACTTGGAGGATGTCCACACCTAGAAAGTCATCTTCTGACCCAACCTGAGCACCAAAGATCATGGGCACTGAATTGCAGGCTAATGTGCATCGTTATTTTGACGTCACGCTGTCAGAGTCATTCTTCCCCCACTCCATCCCCTTTCGCCTTGAGACACTATAAACAATGAAAGCAAGTATGCATAAGATGCATAGATAAAAGAGACAGAGATGAAGAACAAAGACAGTTTAAACAATCTAGAGTCTACTTCAGTTTCTTTCCGTTTGAAATCCACTCCATCTTCGAGATGAACTTGATCAATGTCTGAAAGGACTAGAGATCAAAAGGGAATTCTTAAGAATTAGGTTAATCCATAGCTCTCAATAGAGGAGTATGTTCAATTTGGTTGGGAGAAAGTGTGTGTGTTGTGTGTGTGTGGGTGTGTGTTTGATGTTGTGTGTGTGTGTGTTGTTGGTGTTTGTGGTGTGTGTTTGTGTGTGGTGTTTGTGTGTGGTGCGTGCGTTTGGTGTGCTCGCGCAGCGCGCGCGCTTTGCGCCACCTGTGGGTGTGTTTATGTGTTTTGTGGAAATGCTGTGTGTGTGTTGGTGTGTGTGTGTGTTTTGTGTGTTTGGTGTGTGCACGCGCACGTGGGGGGTGCCACGCGCCTGGTGTGCTGCCTCTGTGTGTGTTGTGTGTGGTGTGTGTGTGTGTGTGTGTGTGTGTGAAAATGAACGTGGAAAAGGAGGGGGGAAAAAAAAGCAAAAAATAAGGAAAAGGTAGGAAATGGACATGTTGTAACAGCCACACGACAGTGGGAAAAGGATGGAAAAATTGAGACAAAGATAAACAGGAACAACATGTAGGTGGGAAAAAATTGGCGAAAGGTAGTTGAGAGAGG
>JADBJO010019076.1:27500-32500 GCA_016801955.1 Conus betulinus | reverse complement strand
TTCAGACCCCCTTTTCGCTATAAGGGTACCATCTTTGGGGAATAGACCAATTTCCGAGATTATATGTGACCCTCGTCTAAGTCTCCTGTATATGTTTGTCATATTTCCTAGGATCGTCCTCGCAATTCTTTTTCGCCCTTCTTCTTCAAGGATGATTACCGGGAATATTAAGTTCAGGAGCGACAATGATGGGTATTATTATGATCGTAACTACTTTCCACAGTCGCCAACCCCTCTTTGTTTGTTGTGAATTTTTAAAGCTGCTGTGAGCCGATCCTCTTTTTTTTTATGTCTGTCTGTCAGTCTGTCTTTGAAAAAAAAAAAAAACTGAGGGGAAAAAATGATTAAGTCTTTTGCTTCATTTAAGTTGTTTGCGTTGAATAAGCAGCACATTACCAGCGTGAGAGTGCCAATACATCACACATTAGAACATTAACAAACCTAGACACTTCGTACCACGCGCTAAAACACTAAAATCAGCAACAAAAAAAGTGTCCATTTGTAAGAAAACATACAGACTATGCATGGTGTATAAGAGACTGGTCGGAGACAAAAAAAAAAAAAAAGAAAAAAAAAACCTTTAGGGGAAGTGGGGCGATAAATCCAGGCTAGCCCAAACTTATCCCCTGGGAGGTAAGTTGCAACTAGGGGGTGGGTGTAAGTTCTAACTAGCCCTAGAATGACCCCAGGGATAAAAGAAGGCTAACCCAGACATACCCCGGGGTACGTTCCAGAGGGGGGGGGGGGGGGGGGGGGGTAAGAACGGGCTGTTACGCCGGTTCCTCGCCCGACCAAAGCTCAGACAGTGGCTTCGTGGGAATGCTGGGGGGTCTTTCAGTACAAAAACTCCTTGGCCTTCTGAAAGTTCTGTGCTAGATCCTCTTTTCTTTCACTCTCTGTAACCCTGCCATGCGTGCGCGCATGCGCACGTGTGTGTGTGTGTGTGTGTGTGTGTGTGTGTGTGTGTGTGTGTGTGCGCGCGTTTGTGTGTGCGCGCGCGCGCGTGTGTCTCCGTGTGCATGTGCATCTGTGTGTGTGTGTGTGTGTGTGTGTGTGTGTGTGTGTGTGTGTGTGAAATATTGTCTACTGTTTTTCTGCCTTTGTGGAGGGTGGAGACCATTCTCCTTGTTTTTGTTCTGTAAAATCTTGCATCAAACTTTTTTGTCTTTCATAGCAGTTTATGACATGGAAGCTTTTTATTGTTACTGTTATATTGTTGTTGTTGTTGTTGTTGTTGTTATTGTCGTTGTTGCTGCTGCTGCTGCTTTGTCATTGTAGTTGCTATTGTTTTTGTTATCTGGCCGTTAGTGAAAACTGTGCACATTGTCATGAGTGGGCACTTGCTGTCTATTCAGTAGTGTCTTCTTTTCGTCGTACGTTTCTGTGGCACTGGAAGTTTCTTGTTTCATTTTCCACTGTTTTCCCCCATTGACCTTGGAGTGTAAATCAAAGGGAAATGTCTGACGCTCTCAACAAGTCCTGCTGCTTCAAAAACCTTCAGATGTCAATGGTTTATGATGGAGGAAAATCTGAAATGAGGCATGGTGCTCAGTGTTGAACTCTTAAGCGATCAAAGCTAAGTGAATTTTCGTTATTTTATTCGTTTGTGTCTTATCCGAAGAAGACACGTGTTGTGTGTTTTGTCTTGTGACTCGTTTGTCCACGTTTCTCTGGGCGGTTCGCTAACATGCAAATAAGATTTGTTCAGATTTCCGCATGCAGTCGTCTTACTTTGCAACTAGATCTTGTTTTGTGATGTTATGTTTGTTTTGTTTTGTTTGTTTTCATTGTTGTGAGTTTGACAGCACTGAAAAGTCAGATTCAACGTAAGTTAAGTGCAGGCGGAATTCTAAACAAATCTTTAACATGTTAAGAACTATATCCGCCAAACATAAACAAAAAAAAAATCACAAGACAAAACACGACGCTTATGGACCCCAACGGTCTTCTTCAGGCAAGATAAACAACACTCAGGACAACAAAAATAAAGAACGAACTTGAAGAAGACCTAAGAGGTCGAAATGAATTGTGTTTTTGTCTTGTAGTTCGTTTGTTCATTTGTCAGACATAGTACATAACATTTTTAAGATTAGCCCTGGAAAGACCGTGTGTGGTTGGCTGGGCTCTGGTGAATAAAACTTGAACTCGAGGGGGAATGTGAGTGAGAGGTTCTATGGAAGCCATGATGTTGACGTCACTCACGTGCAAAAGCCTTTTAGAACCAGCTAAGATCAGAAACGCTTCATTACCCCCAAACAGAGAAACTGTGTCAGGTGCAAAAGTTATCACTTGCAAAAAGTGGACAGAATGTTAATAGACATAGACACTTCCAAGACATTAACACATGAACATTTCACAAAAAACGGAAATTGCTTGTCGGGTGCAAAAGTTATTACTAAAGCAAAATGGACAGAATTGTAGAGATACATGAAACGAGAAAACAATTTAAACATTTCACAGGGGTTAACGTTTACACACACATTATCTGATATTAATACCTCTTTCATTCACAGAATCAGAGTTACAGAAAGATAATTCTGTGAAATAATGACATCGATGCATAGGCACACACAAAAACACACAGACACAGACACACAAACACACAGACACAGACACACACACACACACACACACACACACACACACAACACACACACACACACACACACACACGCACGCACGCACGCACGCACACACACGCGATCGCGCGCATGCACGCGCGCACGCACACACGCACACCAATCATTTAACTTCTTTTTTTTTTTTTTAGGGATTTCTGCCATTCAAATCATTCACAGTCTAGAAATACATGAGCTACCCCTTACCTGATGCGACATGTCAGGCCTTTGCATTCACCTGTGACCCCATCTTTGCGCCAGGTAGTTTCCCTAAAATAGTCCCACTCCTTTCATTTTAATCTGTCTACATGGAACCTCTTGGTATGTACCTTGATGGGCACAAGGAAGATAAATCAACTTTCAGGCGCAATAGAATTTCTCAAAACAATGTAATTGTGCCAGTCTATAAATACTCGACACACCTTCAGTCAGGCTTTGGCGCACTCATTTTTGGTGCGCAGCCAGCATCTTCAGCAGTTGCTGGCGCCATGGAAGGCTAGTAGAAGAAGCAGGTCTGACCCTGCGATTTTCTGAGCAGAGAAACAGCAGAGGAATGACGTGAATGTCCCTGATAGCGGCTCACTGGGTACTGAACTACAACAACTTCGACAACAATAGAGGTGTGCCCCCAAGTAAACCAATATCAAACACAAATCACACAACAATAGAGGTGTGCCACCAAGTAAAACAGCTGGACGATATTCGGCATTGAGAAAGTGGCGTTTAGCGCAAACTGGACATGAGGCTATAGTAGGCGCTAGTAGAAACACTTTTGAAAACTACAATACAGGTGAAACTAGGTGAATTCCTATCGCTGACACTACATCCATCCCCCATCCCCACCCTTCCTCTTCAGGTATCTTGGGCGCGGTATCTGCTGAATACTATATGGCATGATTTATTCTGTCTGAGACCTGGACAGAACGTTTGCGAGATCGCTTGCTTGTGCTCATGAAGACTCAGTGTGGGTATGTATCCTCACAGGAACAGAGCCCTAGCCCTACATGTCTAAGAATTCCTGTAATTCCAAGACTGAAGTTGGGTTAGATTTTATTTTCTATGTAGTGAACTAATGACCTACTCTGAGGTATTTTGAAGGCAAATTGTCTAAATGGGCTCAAAATATTCTTTGTTTTTTAACCAATTTTTTTTTCCTATGTAGAAGAGGTAAGTGGCTGTCTGTTTGTTCTTTCTCTTCTCTGTTTTGAATGTCATTTGTCCTGAATGAAGAAGGCCCAATAGGTCAAAACGAGTTGTGTTTATTTGTAATTTGTTTGTTCCTTCATTTGGCGGTCCACCTTTTCTGCTTTTCTTCTTGTTTCAGTTTCCCCCAACAGTCATCTCACATGCTCGAGAAAGCCAATTTCTTGGAATCCTTCTTGAACGTCTAACCATCAGACCTGCTATTTGGATTGTGTTGAACATTCCCATTGAGTAACCAAGATGATGAAGGCGTTTACTGCC
Source organism: Conus betulinus (assembly GCA_016801955.1). Taxonomy (NCBI): domain Eukaryota; kingdom Metazoa; phylum Mollusca; class Gastropoda; order Neogastropoda; family Conidae; genus Conus; species Conus betulinus. The sequence goes on along the minus strand of JADBJO010019076.1, from coordinate 28,418 downwards.
TCTCACTTGAATCCAGTATAGCAGATTGTGTCTCCACTCCAAACTGTATTTACATGCATTGTTGTAACTCTAAAGGCGTTTAAAAAGCTGTTTCATCTTTGTACCTGTCAATATCCTTTGGCCAAATCGATGTTTTCTATTGCTCCATTCAACAGACAAAATAATTCAACAACATCCGATATTGGTTCAGTATCAAAGATGATGACTGTGTATATTTAAACTCTGCTGCTGATTTGCCGAATGTACATTGAGGACTAAAGGCACCCAATCTCCAAATCAGGGCGTACCTTTAATGCCAGAATTCCTTACTGTTTTGAGGACCAAACGTGGCACATACCAGGTTTTGGTCCTGAAAATACAAAGAGTTCATAGACGTCAGTGCCTTTGCCTAAATCAGGGCCATGAATAGATAACAGCCTCTTCAAACTGCGCCCATCATCAGCTAAGTGCAAGGCTATGGGCGCAGTGCCCCACGTAACTGGTGTCGTCCATGTGTGGTGTGCTTGCTCATCTGTAACGTGAATGATGATGTAATTTCACAGCGAAGAGTGTTGAATAATGGAACAGTAACTGTAAATACAGGAATGGTTATTTGACAGTGCTTTTTCTTTCTAAAGAAAGCGATGTGTTTAAGAAGCACCTTTCCTCTGTCCAGTCTGTCTGATCTTTTTATACCACCTCAGTGGCATTGTCCGCCACGCTGTTCATTCCAGCTCCCACTGACAGTCACAGTCTGGTTTGTGCCATCACAGCTCTGGCAGTGAGCGATCAATGTCAAATCATCAGGACAACAACCACCAGAGAAGACACTACACTGCTGCTGAATCACTTTGGTGGTGTTCAGTGGTGTCTGTTCTGATCCAATATGTGCAGGACGCCACCTGCTAAGCTCCCTATTGATGACAGTTATGAGTCCTG
>JADBJO010019076.1:0-22500 GCA_016801955.1 Conus betulinus | reverse complement strand
TTCAGATGTTCACCACATTCAATGACATTTTGATCATAATTATCATTTATGAACACAATGAGTAGCATTTTGATAATGATTGTTCTTTAAATCACCCGACTTGTTTGAATCAGTTACATGGCATTCAATATTCAGTTCACGCACATATGTTCTCCATTTACATCACAGGGTTTTTTCCTACTGCCTCTCATAGAGAGTCTGCATCCATGTCATATGTTGACGTAACCAGTTGATTAAACCTAACGCCATGGAGAATTCTTCCAACAGTAGTTTATCCCAAGACTTGCAAACTGTTAGACAAAACACGTCACTGGGGAACAAATGCGTCAAGGTCATATTCAGTGACATGGATTTTCTCCCTTGGACAACCCTGACAACATCATCAGTGAAGAGGCGGAAACCCATCGTTTATCGAATCAAAAAACAACCTGCTTGTGATGCTGTTTCTGATTGGTGGCCCCACTAACGTCATCAACATGGCGGTGTTTTACAAGCAAGGGCTTGGTGATCGCGTCAACCTGTGTCTGTTTGCTTTAGCCTTAGCTGATGGAGTTTATCTCACGATGTCAGTACTCACGCATGGTGAGCAGCTGTATCTGCAATTCACCACCAAAGAGAGGTTTGGTCCCATTGTCACTTTTCTGACCAATAATAACGTCGTCGTGTTTCTAGCCTCCAGCCACATTTCTCGCATTTTGTCCGCCGTTACTGCCACGGAAAGATGCCTTTGTGTCATCAATCCACTCAGATTCCAAACTCTCCTCCGTACCCAAACTATGGCGGCAATCATAATTGTAATCAGTGTCGTCGTAGCATGTTTATATTTCATCGTAGTGTATAGATATCACATAGGATGTTTTTATGACCCTCTCTCTGGGGCGGTGATTACGACATTCATTGAGGGATCGTTTTACAGACGACACAAACAATTCATCAATAGTCTCCATAACTCTGTGTTTGGTTTGGGTCTGCCTGTTGCAATAATGGCGGTGGTGACGTCAACAACCATAATTACGATCGTGAAATTTACGTCAGGCAGTGATGTGGAGATCAGAAACGTCGTCTTCCATCTCAGCCAAGGAATTGGCTCTGACAAAAATAATTGTGGGAAGTTCTATTTTCTTCATTGTGTGTTATATTCCGTTCACTGTCATTCGCTTTAGCAACCTGTTTTACCCGAACTCAATTCTGGTCAAAGTCATCACAACCTCTTTTTGGCGGGGATCTGGGTTATTGAAATATTTGGTTTTATCAATGAAGCATTCAATTTTTTCATTTATTTTGTAATGGGGTCTCACTACCGCCAAACGTTCTGGGCTTTGTTTGGCAGAAAAGAAAAGGGAACAAAAAGGTGATTGCTAATTTATTGTTGTTGTTGTTCAATGGCCAACATCCAAACTGTTTCACAGAACAATGTAAGTTCGTGTGTGTTTGTTTGCATTTGCATGTTGTGTGTGTGTGTGTGTGTGTGTGTGTGTGTGTGTGTGTGTGTGTGTGTGTGTGTGTGTGTGTGTGTGTGCGTGCGTGTGTATGTATGTATGTGTGTGTGTGTGTGCGTGTGTTTGTGTGTGTGTGTGTGTGTGTGTGTGTGTGGTGTGCGCGCGCGCGCGCGTGTGTGTGTGCACTCGCGCATAGCTGTAATCTGCTTAGTGTACACACACACACACACACACACACACACACACACACACAAACACACACACAGAATGAGAGAGAGAGAGAGAGAGAGAGAGAGAGAGAGAGAGAGAGAGAGAGAGAGAGATGTGCGTGTGTGTGTACCTGTCGATGTGCGTGTTTCTGTGGTGTGTGTGTGTGTGTGTGTGTGTGTGTGTGTGTGTGTGTGTGTGTGTGTGTGTGTGTGTTCGTTCTTTAATTTTAACGTCTATCCACCTAACAGTGATCTTAGACAGTATGTAAGTGTGTGTGCATGTGGTGTTTTGGGGTGTATGCATGCGAATGGTTGGTGTTGAATTTGGGCGTACGTAGGTATGTATAATGCAATTAGGCCTAGATAAAATAAATAATAATTAAAAAACAAACGAACAAACAAACAACCCCCCCCAAAAAAAAAACAAAAAAAAAAAAACAACCCTCCACATAACTGAATTCAAAACTTCAAAAGAAACACTAAATAAGCAACTACCACCAAGATGGGGAAAATAACATAGATGTTAAAGTAAATGTCCAATTGGGCTCTCTTAATCAGTCCTTGAACAACTTCCAAAATGTTTGATTCGTTGGAGATGACGTCTTCAAAGGCTGATATCGACGGTTCAGTGTTCAACAACCAAGCATGTAAGTAGGGTTTCATTCTATCGCACAAAAAAAGTAGATGGAACGGAGTGATTTGCTGGCCACAAATACAAGTCACGTGTTTACAGAATTTGGTTTTAAAGGCATCAAGCCTCAATCTAAAAATCAAACCTTTTAAAATCCGCTCTGGTAGAGATTCTTGATACCTGTTTTATTGTCTGATATCTTGTTAATATAATATCCCCTTTTTTGTTTCTGGTGCCTTTTCGTTTATTTGAAACAGAGTTCCAGGATACGTCTTTTAAAAGACTATAACTCTCATGTAAGGATAAAGGAATGCATACCCTTGTTAAATCGTCTCAGTGATAGCAGCCTTTTTGGCTAATTGGTCTACCCTTTCATTCACAGATAATCTACAGTGTGATGGAACCCAACAAAAATCGACGTAGGAACCACGTAAATGCAAAAAAAATGAATTAAGTGGTAGACTTCTAATATGAGTTCTGCTCTCACACTTGTATTCGAAAATTTTAGAGCTTGTAGGACTGATTTTGAATCAACGCAAAGTAGTATTTGAAATGCAGGAAACTGAAAATCAAGAAGAAAGTTTAATGCCATAATAATGGCAACAAGTTCCGCAGTAAATATGGAAATATTCTTACCAAGGTGGTAACCTTTCTCTATTTTTAAGGATGGAATTATGAATGCTGAACCAGAAAAATGATTGTCTAGTACAGAACCATCTGTTAAATTTTAAAGATGATTTATATAAGTTTCATTTATATGTGACTTAACATACGTTGGCAGCAAGGGTCCATCACTTTTTTAAAACTTGTATGGTCTATGTCATAATTTGCTCTACTAAGTTCCCATTCCGGGATAGTGCTAAAAGACACCCGAGGAGGAGCTATGTTTTCAGGTGCAGTGCCTGCTTTTGTAAATAAGTCAGATGTGTATGAGGCTATCGATTTTAGAGAATCGATTTTTTTGTGCCCGTTTAGGAAAATTTATTTCTGATTTTAATTCAGTTTCACTGGTATTAAGATTTTGTAGTGTATGACTTCTTAAAATATATTTTGCACATGCAAGTTTCATATTTTCTTCAAAAGGCAATATTCCGATCTCAATATAAGTTCTTAAAGTTGATGTATGAACCTGGACACTCAGAGCTATCTTGTAAGCTTTACTATCGATACTCTCTGCAACTTTTTAATTAAACATTTGGGGGTGAAAAAAAAGTCTCCTGGGCATAGGATAATTTTGATCGTACAAGCGCAGTAGCTAAATGTGTTAATACTTTACTGTCTTTACCCCATGACTGTTGACTCACCATTTTCAAAAAAAAATTAAAGTTTTCTTAGCTTTTGTTAGAATAGTTTGTATGTGATATTTCCAGCTCAATTTAGAAGTAAAATTTACTCCTAAAAATTTTACGACTTTTTTATATTCAAGGCACAATCCATCTATTTGAAATGAAGGCAGAGGATTAGGATCATAACCAGTATTGAACAGAACCATATGCGATTTTTCAGCTGAAAAGGCCAATCCATTTTCAGTCATGTACCTACTAATTTTATCTAGTTCATTTTGATATATCTTTTTGATATAGTTGAGTGATCTAACTGGTGTGTGACGTTTTAAAGTAACTTTCATCCATATACAGATATCATCCGCATATTGCACTAGTTCAACATTTTTTGATAATGATTTAGGAAGATCATGGATCAAAATATTAAAACTGGATAGGAGCTATCACAGCTCCTTGCGGGATTCCCATCTGGATATGTCTTCATTAGAATATACATTTCCTACCTTCATCTGTATTGTTCTATCACTTAAAAAGGTTTTTTAAGTAATTGTACATACACCCCGAGAGACCTATTAACTTCAATTTGTTCAGAAGTTTTGAGTGCCAGACTTGGTCATATGCCTTTCTAATATCAAAAAAACGTGGCAAGTACATTTTTCCTACGTGCGAATTGATGTTTTACCTGTGTTGTAATTTTTACAAGATGGTCAACTGTAGATCTACCCTTCTAAAAAGCCAGCCTGTTGTATTGGTATTATACAATTGTTTTCACAATAATATTCAAGTCTTTTTAGAATAATCTTTTCCATAATCTTAGCTGCTGTCAGCACTTACGTTACTGACGATGCTTGAGCTATCAAATGGTGGAGCTGACTGTTAAAATCTTTTGACCTCCCTTGCATCCTTAAAGGATCCTCTAGCGAAGGCTCAAAGATTATCCCCTACATTTTACACAGTTTATATAATGATTTTCGTTTTTCAGCAATTTATTTCCTGACCACTTTCAATCCTTAAAGGATCCTCAAGTGATGGCTCAAAGACTGTCCCCTGCATTTTATGCTGTTTATATAATGATTTTAGTTTTTCAACTTATTCCCTGACCACTATGCATCCTTAAAGGATCCTCAAGCAAAAGGTTCAAAGATTGTCCACTACATTTTACACTGTTTATGTAATGATTTTAGTTTTTCAGCAACTAGGTTCTCAACCACTATGCACCTTTAATGATCCTCAAGCCAAGGCTCCAGGATTACCCTGCATTTCATGTTCTTTGCATAATGATGTTTGTTTTTCAGCAATTTATTTCCTGACCACACTTTCTTTGCGGTTTACTTTTCTACCCTTCACTGGCTGCTTTGGGGTGGTATTGGATTCCATTTTTGAACCCTTGGTGATGAATTATAGGCTGTAGTATATCTCCATTTGATGCCAAGGGAGCACATATGCGATCAGCCATGCCTCAATGACGAGTCCGATCCAGCGGAAGAAAGGCCTCAGAGCAAGCGCGACATGAATGGTTCTGTCTTCAAGATGGGATAGAGGGGTTCCCCCATAGCTTCTAGTGAAGAAGTCTATGACTATATATTTACCTACTTTTCCTTTTTTGCCCCCCCCCCCCCCCCCCCCCCCTCTTTTTTTTTTTTTTTTTTTTTTTTGTTTGTTATTTTGCCAAATCATGGATGTAATAATGGAGGAATCGTTAGCCTGCACTTGCTTCCCCACTACTGAATTGTTACACACACACACACACACACACACACACACACACACACACACACACACACACGTGTGTGTGTGTGTGTGTGTGTGTGTGTGTGTGTGTGTGTGTATATATATATATATATATATATATAGAGAGAGAGAGAGAGAGAGAGAGAGAGAGAGAGAGAGAGAGAGAGAGAGAGAGAGAGAGAGAGAGAGAGAGAGAGAGAGAGAGCACAGTATACATATGTCATGTAAAGAAGATTGCGAGTTTAAAAGGGGCTCCGAGCTTGGTCTCTAAGTGAGGATAGGCGCTGTATAAGTACTCTTCATCATCTGCTGCAGCAGCAACAGCAACAGCAGCACCGCCACTACTACCACCACCACCATTATCACCTTCTTTTCTTTTCTTCTTCTTCTTCTTCTTTCTTCTTCTCTTCTTCCTCCTCCTCCTCCTCCTCAATATCAGCAGCAGCAGCAGCACAGCATCATCATCATCATCATCATCATCATCATCATCATCATCACCATTACCATTACCATCACCATCATCATCATCATCATTATCATCATCATCATTACCATTAACATCATCATCCCCATCATTATCATCATGATCATAATAATCATCATCATCACTATTACCATTACTATTATCATCATCATCATTATCATCATCATCATCATCTCATCATCATCATAACTATCATCATCATCATCATCATCGTCATCATCATTATCATCATTACCATTACCACGTCCATCCAACAACAGTTTCACAAGATTCTGCCTCTACTAATGACTGTGGACAAACTCAACACGGATATGGATGTGGAGCGGAAAACCAGGTTACGAGTAGAGCAGGGAATAAAGCCACACGGTTTGAGACACCTCTCTCTCTCTCTCTCTCTCTCTCTCTCTCTCTCTCTCGTCGCAACGTCAGGGCACTGTGGATGGTGTAGTGCAATGCTCTGTTTAGAAATGTCATAGCGCTATCAATTTTTTTTGCGACTGTGTTGTTAAAATGGTTCGTTGGACACCAAACACAATTCCCCACTCTCACCTTTTCTTGAAAAGAAAAAAAAAAAAAAAAAACAACAACAAAAAAAAAAAGAGTTAGTAAGGAAACAAAATTATTATTCATTCAAAAGAATGTTTTTGTGATGATGATGATGATGATGATGATGGTGATGGTTTTAAAAATACACAACAGAATGCTCACTGTACAGGGACTAGACACCACGCATACAAACATATATATACTACCTAGCAAGTGACGTCTTTTTCTCTTTAAGTTGTAGCGTCCAGACGATTGACAAGTGTCAAGGGATTCACGACGTCACAGATGATGACAGTAATGTTCACAAGCGTTGAAATGATGGCATGTTGATCTTGAAGACAATGGTACGACAGAATATATAAACCGTCGTAAAACAATGCCCCTCCACAGAGCTCAAAGATACAGCACAAACAAACCTTGAAGAACTCAGATGACAATCTTGATGGTCCAGCACAAATTCCGAATAGAAAAGACACTGACACAAGGAATAAGCATAGAAAAAAAAACAGTATCGCACAAGAAAACTTGTCAGCTTCACTCGTCAGATGTTCATGATAATGATTTGATGTAGGATACGAGGAACACTTGTTGCACAATGCCCAAACCAAATTAGGTAGGCTGTAGCTGAGACGTGACGGATTAAATAATGTAAGTCCACGAACACAGGCCCAAACAGAATAGGCTCCTACTCTGTGTCAGTGATGTTGTAGAACGAATCTCACATCCAATCGCATGGCTCCAACAAAAGCAAATCCATTAAAAACTGAGATGACTGAAAAACTGTGGCTAATTTTTCCTGCTTGAATTTGACATTCATCGGTTGGAGATACTTTGTAGATCGTGAGAATGAAGAAGATGAAGACAATGATCAATTCGGAAATTACGTAGATCGTAACAGCAGCAAGGGCAAAAGGCAAAACCAAACCTCAAACATCCTGTAATGCCCCAAAGAATATTTTTGCACAGTGTTGAAAACAATGTCTTGCTCTCAGAAACTATCAAGGAGGACTGTTAGATATCACTACGTAGTGTTATTTCATCCACAGACAACCTAACAACTGTAATAGAGACTTCAGCAGGGCATGGCAGTCTATAAAATAATACAGTCACATTATTTGAAATGTTCAACATTTTGTTTAAATGGTGGTACAAACACGGCATCGCGTCCTGGAAAGAAAATATATACAACTTATTTCATAGTGTGGAGAGAGTGCACAGACAAAACTAAGTTATGTAGTATTCTGAAACAAAATGATGACTTTAAAACATGCGCTCCATAAGTTTGACACCCCCCACCTTAGGATAAAATCCTATTTTACACCCAACTATAAACAAATTTATGTAAGTGCATTCTGTTGCACCTTACAAAGAAGCTCACTCAATACTCGGCCAACGAGCATATCTACACATAATGCCTTATCAAATGCTCTCTACACGAGCACAATCAATGTATACGTACATATTTCATTATTCTTAATCGCATAGCCAGCTCAAACACTTTGCATTCATATCATCACTTCAAAAACATATCCAGAGAGACATTCTAATAAGATACATCATCATTGCAGCACATATGATTAACTATCGTTTATCACATTCTCCAGCACAACATATGAATTCACATGACTGTGTAATTCAATGATCTGAGCGACTGAGGTAATCCGCTCCCACATTATCCTTTCCAGGGATGACGTTCACAACAAAGGAGTACTCTTGCAACTGAATCGCTCACCTCATGAATCTCTCCCGTTTTCTTTTTGCTTAGATAACCAAGCAGCTGGTGATCTGTTTCCAGGTCAAATTGTGTACCGAATAGGTTCGGCTCCAACTTCTTGATCGCCCACACAATGGCCAGACACTCCTTTCCGATTGTGGAGTACTTTTCTCCTGCATGCCTGAGTTTCTGACTGGCATACATGACGGGCTTCTGCATGTCATCATGGTTTTGAAGCAACACTGCACCTATGCCCTTGTTGGATGCGTTGGTGCGTGCTGTGAACTGCTTCATCATGTCAGGTAATGACATGATGGGTTTGTTAGTCAGTTTGTTTTTCAGTGTTAAGAACGCCTGCTCACAGTCTTCTGTCTATGCTAGTTTGTCAGGCTGCCCCTTTTTTCGTCAGGTCAGTCAGTGGTTGAGCGACAGTGGCAAAGTTCGGTACGAATTTCTGTATTAGGAAGCTAAGCCAATGAATGCTCGGACTTCTTTTTTTCGTGGTGGGCTTAGCAGCATTTTTGATTTTCTCAGTTTTGTCTGCTTCTGGCCACACACTTCCCTTGCCTATTTGGTGACCTACAAATGATGGCTCTTGGTAAACAAAGTAGCATTTGGATGGCCTGACAGTCAGACTGACTTCCTTCAGTCTGTCCATGACAGCCTGGAGCGCTTTCACATGTTTGTCCCATGTTTCTGTTGCAATTAACATGTCATCCATGAAATCATCAACACCAGGGTGTCCGAATCAGTGCAAGGAGCTTTCGCATCATCCTTGAAAACATCACGCTGGCATTTTTCATGCTGAATGGCATGCGTACCCATTGATATTGTCCAGAGGTGTGCTGAATGCTGTTTTCTTCATGTCTTCCTGTCTCATGTGTATCTGCCAAAATCCTTTGGACAGACCGATGTTTGTTAAATATCTTGCTTTGTGGATTTTGCTGAACGGGTGTTCAATGTTCGGTAGTGGTTCAGCATCGAACCGAGTGACCCAATTCAGTCAGTCTTCTGTAGTCAATGCAAAATCAGACATTTCCGTCCTTTTTCTTTACCAAAACGATGGGGCACACTGTAGGGTGAAACAGTGGGTTCAATTACACCCATCTTGAGCATGTCGTTGACTTCTTTTTTGATTGTTTCAATCTGTGAATGAGTGATAGGATATTGTTTGACCCTAATAGGTTGTGTGCTGATCAAGTCAAGGCTGCATCCTTTTGATTGTGTTGTCCAATAAATGCCCCTCATCCTCCCATTCAAAGTCACTCTCACTGTCATCAATAAACTCTCCTTCATCATCTGAACCACCTTGTAAACATTGCTCGATCACCCGTTCGAGTGAAACAAGCTGTGAAAATCGCCATGCTGCCATCCTTTTTTGTCTAGCAGACGAAATCTGGCCTGCAGAAGAGCGCGGCAGGAAAGCGAACACGGCCAAAAAACCAGCGCTGAAGAAAAAGAAAGGGGGTTCTTTGTTTATGCTGTGGAAACTGACCGTGAGCTTTCCTCAGTCGTATCAGGAATGGAATGTCAGTAACGTGGGAACCCATCCCTAAGTTTCTGCAGCAGTAAGTTCACTAGCACTCTTATAGCTCAAGTGTATGAATTTTCCAAAGTACAAGCACACGTATGCATGCTAACAGGATAGAGCAGTGAGTGGTGGAGTTAGCAGGGGGACTTGTGCGCCGTAACAGTGGGAAAACTTACTGTTAGCACATATGCTTGTGCTCCGTGTAGAAAAAGTTAAACCTTTCAACTAACTCAATGGTTTGTGTGTGGTACGTCGTGGTTGTGTAACCCTTTGTGTTTAGCAGGCGGTTCACTTCCTGCATGGTGCCAGATATACAAACGAGTTCCTCTGTCTGTCAGCACCTGCTTCAATATGCCAACATGCGACCAAATGGGCAACAGTACTTCTACAACCGTGATTGTGTCATTGGATTGAATCGGTAATGCTTCAGGATACCTTGTGGCATAGTCGACCACCGTAAGAACGTATTTGTGTCCTCTTTCTGATGGTGGTGTGATCAGCCTTTTCAGAGCTATGGCTACTCTCTCAAAGGGTAACGATAAATGATGCGATAAATGCTGAGCAAATAAGAGGAAAACGAGAAATGTAGTAGCCAAACCACGTGTAGCACAGTGGACTTATTAAGATGAGCCGACGGGAGAAAAGCCCGACCGCGCAAGGAAGATGGCGGCCGAGACCGGCCACGCGGTCGTCGAACAAGTAGTGGCGTGACCGTCGCACAAGTAGTGGCGTGACTGGAAATTAAAGAGCAGGAGGGCCTTAAGGAGAGGCGCGCGAGGTCTAGAAAGGCCGAACCAAACAACCTGCGTGGGGTAAAACGCCGATAACGACGAACCGGGTCACGCGGATAACCATGAACCGGGACAACGACGATCGCCAAAATAAGTCAATGCTAGAAATACTAGCCCACCGATAGCCATACACGGCAAGTGTACTAAGGGTTTAGCGCAAGCCACAAGTGAACGAGTCAAGAATGCGAACACAAGCAATCTTTACACAAAGGCAAAATACAGGCGAGACAGAGCACAAGACTTATCTTAATTTTTTCGTGGAGCAGAGAGTGCGTCTTCACTGCTAGCGTGTTACTCGAAAAAGGAAGTGCTTTTACGCTTGCCTGACATACGTCGAAAAGGGGAGTGTTTTTGCGCATGCCTGACATGCGTTAAGACTTTGTGTCTTGCCGGAAAATACCGGAATAACCGCACTCCGCCACAAATTCCCTTATGTCCCCCATAAGAACTTTTGTGTCCTCTTTCTGATGGTGGTGTGATCAGCCTTTTCAGAGCTATGGCTACTCTCTCAAAGGGTGTATGAATGAGTGGCATTTTCATGAGGGGTACCTTTTTTACGGAACCTTTTGTGACACTTCTCTGGCATGTGCCGCATGACTGGCAATAATGTCTTATGTCTGAGTATATGCTTGGCCAAAAGAAATTGTTACTCTGTCCCTCGTTCTGCGGATTCCTGTGTGTCCTGACATTGGTATGTCATTCCTGTGCGGCTTAGGCATCCTGACTTTGCGGTGTCTTGTTTCATCTACGGTGACACAAACGGAAGAGTATTCCATTCTCTATAGCGTAAGACGCTCTGCCATTGTTCTACTTTGATGAACTCCGCACAAAAACAAAGTATCGTTTGAGAGTTTCATCACTCTATTGTGCTGCACGCAATTCTTTCAGAGTGATCTTGTCAAGAGGTGTGTGCTTCACTTTCAAGGGAGTTTCTGTTGTCATCCTATCGTCTTTGGTGGCCTTTGGCATAGTAGTCGCTGCTACACTTTCAGCAAAGATAGGCACTCTTTTCTCCACTCCTTCTTGGGTTTGAATCATGTTCTCCATCAAAACAGGGCAGACTGGTTGAGCCATGACTATGGCCTCTATGGTCTCACGGAAAATGGGCACTCAATATGGACAAGTGCTATGGGCCCCTCTTGTTTCACATTAGCACTGGCTAGAGTAATTGTCCTGTGTTTGCCTGTGTAGCACCTTCTAGGCACTAACTTTTTTGTCTACCACTTTCACACTAGCACCAGTGTCCGTCAGTGCGTCTACTCATTTTCCTCCACTATCGCATGGCTGTGAGGTTCAAACACAATATCTTTGCACACATTGCAAAGTGAATGTATTACTTCTTCTTTCAGTATTCCTGTAACTGTGGTAAGCACTGCTGCAGATCTGCCATCTTTGTGGTGGACACGCTTTGTGCAGCATCTTGCTATGTGTAGTCCACCACAAATGTAGCACATTGGTGTGTGTGTGTGTGTGTGTGTGTTTGTTTGGGTTTGTTCTCTGTGCACTGCCTCTTGGTTTGTTGTTAGTCATTGTGTCTGATCTGTCCTGGCTCAGTCTGTTTGGGTTGGGGTGATAACTCGTACGCTCTCCCATTCTCTGTCTGGCAGAGCGTTTGGCTTCGCGGATCTCCTTGAAAAGCTCGGAGGCGGCAATTACATCGTTGCGGATTTGAGGATTCTTGTTGCAAGCGTAATGCGCCTGTTCATTCCTGTCAAACAGCAGAGACTCTAGAAATTTTTCCATCACCAGCATGTCCCTCAGGTCATCTGGAGTTTTCTCTGACAACATTATCCAGCGATTTAACCAGAGGTCAATTTTTTCCCATAGATCTCTGACACGCTCGCTCTGTGCAAAACTTTTTTTTTTCTGTACGTGGAGCATTAAGTTGGAACTTGCTCAAGAGAGCTGTTTTGATAGCATAATAGTTAGCAGAGTCTGCTGGAGCTATGGATACCTATGCCTCCCATGCCTTACCTTTCAGTAGGGGTGCTAGTCTCACTCCCCACACTGTCTCATCCCACTGGTTGATGGTGGCTACCTTCTCAAATTGAAACAGATACGACTCCAAGTCATCCTTGTCCTCTAGGAAAGGTAACTTAACTTTTTGCATTTGTAGCTTCACTGTCATGCTGATTGGTACAGGAGTGACTTTGGGCAGTTGCTACATCTCTCTGAGAATCAATCCTCTCACCTGTAACTCGTGGTGTCTTATTCTGTCTATCTCCTCTCTCTTTCGTCTCTCTTCCCTTTCTCTCAGTACTCTTTCTTCTCTTTCTCTCTCTTTTCTCGTTCAATACATTTTTTTTTTGACACACAATGAGAAATTCTTTTACAAATTACGGAAAAATAAACAAACACAGAAGTAATAACAACACAAAAACAAAACAAAACAAACACAACAAAAAAAAAACGCTCTGATAACACCATCACACAACTGCATACGATATGGGCAAAAATGTAAGAAAAGCGTACATACATACATATCAGAAAACTGATCAACTGCAAAAAAAAAGAAAAAAAAAAAGAAGAAGAAGAAAGAAGAAAAAAAAAAAAAACAAACAAAAAACATATATACATACATACACATACATATATATATACACATACATATACACACACATATATATACATATACACACACTTATATATATATATACATATACACACACACACACACATATATATATATATATATATATATATATATATATATATATATATATATATATATACACACATACATATATATACACACATACACATATACACACACACATATATATATATATATATATATACAACCCGCACATACTCAAAACGAAAATGTCAGCGATACACAACTAAGGTTGATGATGTCAAACAAATGATAACAAGGACATAATACTTAGATTGTAATCTCTTCTTTCATAGGAACTTTCATTTCACTTTGCAGTTGGTAAATCAGCACGCTAGAGGACTCAAAGCGGTGGTTTATCATCAGAGAAGTTTCATAATTTTTTTGTAGCAGAAGATATCACTACTCCCTTCGAATCAGAAGAAAAGAAAAGTAAAAGTGTAAACATTTCTTAATCTGGATTTTTATATATGATTTTTTTTTTATTTGGATGGGATGCACAGTAAAAGATAAGGAAAAATCATATTTTGAGTAGACTGGTGTATGGATACCATTTTGTTTTGAACTCGTATTGCTTCATCTCTAAATCATGTGCATATTTTTCTATCTTGTATTTGATATGCAATTCTTTCAAAAAGACATGTACGTTTGGTTTTGTTTTGTTTATTCTGCATTTGTATACATGAAATTTTTTCCTAACAAAATAATAAGGTCAAATACTTCATCAGTTTTACTGTTGTCTTCTGTGCTGAAGAGGACACGTTCAAAATTTAAATGAAGACGTTTGCAATTTCCACATTTTTCTTTCATGACTGTCTCTAATTCCCGCCAAAAAAGACATGAATGTTGACAGGTAAATAAGTAGTGTTCTATTGTATCTTTCTCTTTTTGGCAGAAATTACACAAACTACTGTCAGCAATGCCCATTTTGCTTAAGACATTATTTGTCACCAGAATTCTATAGCATATTCTGGTTTGAAACCATTTTAATTTGACTTCTTTTATTTTCCTTATTTTTTTCAACACTGCTTCCCAATCAATCGGTGTATTATTGAATGTCTTTTCCCATCGCATGAAAGGCTTGATATTTAATATTTCAATTTTTTCTAGAAGCAGTTCATAGTATACCTTTGATCCTCTTTGTACATTAACTATCGACTGTACGGCTTTACTCACTTTTTCGGTTGCATTATCTTGAATATGGATATTTCTACTCCTCTGATATTTTTTAATTGATTGTATACACTTGTGTATTCTAAAAAGTTTGTTTTCATTCCGATTTTTTGACTGACTAAATGATCTATAAGGCAGGAAATTGCCGTTTTCATCCAGTAAATCCTTCACTAGATATATATTATTTGTGTCCATTTCTTGTAATGAAAAGTCCTGTTGGCAATCTTGAATTTTTCATTGTAGAATATGGGCTCTGATGCAAGTTCATGCCCTTCATTTAATTCTACTTGATTACAAAATTGACTATATGCGCCGAAAACATCTCTCCAGAAGTCGTTAGAACTAGTTTTACTAAAAAAACCGCGGTCCAATTTTATGAATTGATTCTAATTCTGGACATTGTGTGACAGCAACATTACCACCCATTTTGGTTTTTTGGTTAGTATTTTCCTTATCCACATTAGTTTCAATGCCTTTATATATTCTTCAATTTTTGGGATACCTATCCCTCCATTTTCAGTATTGTGCACTGAATATTTGCGTTTGATTTTGTCCATTTTATTTTCCCATACAAACTCAAAACAACTTTTCTGAATTTTCTTGATCTGAGTGTCTGGCGGATTTGGAAGAAGTATCCAAAGAAAGATAAGCTTTGAAAGGATTAAGGATTTTAGTACCGCTACTCTGCCCAAAGGTGTTATTGTTCTTTGTAGCCAAATTCTAAATAATTTTTTTACTTCGAAGAGTTTGTCTCCCATGTTTATTTCAACCATGTTTGACAAATCATTAGTGAACCATAGCCCCAGTATTTTAAATGTATGTGGGTTCCATTTCATCTGCTTATGGTTTAAAGTAAGTTTCTTTCGAATTTTTCTTACTACCAAGCCATACGTTTAGAGTCTTTTCATAATTCAATTTAAGACCTGAGATGGCATCAAACTCATCAAGTGTATCAAACAATTTTACATATGAACGTCTGTCACCTTCTAAAGTACAGGTGGTATCATCTGCAAACTGACTTATCTTGAATTCTGTATCTGCTAATTTTATACCTCTTATATCAGTATCTTCTCTTATTTTACAAGCTAGTAATTCTACACATAAAACAAATAAGTATGAGAAATTGGGTCACCCTGGCGACAGCCTCTTTGGATTATAAAGCTTGTTGACATTTTACCATTTACGTTACGTATGCCTTTATGTTCGTATAAAAGACTGAAATCCAGTTGCGGACAAATTCACCGAACCCATACGCTTTTAATACCTCATTCATATACAGCCAATCTACTGTATCGAATGCTTTTTCGAAGTCAATCGAAACTAGTAACCCAGGTAACTGATTTTCTTCCAGATAGTGTATCATGTCATAAATTGTCCTAAGATTATCTCCAATATACCTTCCAGGTACAAATCCTGTTTGATCTTCATTAATAAGTTTAGGCAAGACTGACTTGATTCTATTTGAAATGCATGATGATCCAATTTTGTAAACCACATTAAGTAACGTTATTGGCCTCCAGTTTTTGAGATATTCCTTTGGTTTATCTTCTTTCGGTAAACATATAATGATCCCTTCCTTTTGTGTAATTGATAATTCTCCTTTCAAATACCCTTCATTTAATGAGCGTACGACGAAACAGCGCAACTGTTTCCAGAAGAATTTTAAAAAGTTAACTGTTATTCCATCTGTTCCTGGACTTTTTTGTCGTTCTGCATATTTTTCAAAGCCCTTGATGCTTCCTCTACAGTTATGTAACCTTCTAGATTTCACCTTCTGCTTGCGTTAGTTTTGTGACTTTTGTAACGTAATTACTGATATCTAATTCTGTCTTTTTCTCTGTTGTTGTATAGTTCTTCATAGAAATCTTTAGTTTCTTTCAACGGTCATTAGTTTCTGACAGTACTTCACCTTGCTTTGTGATTAGCTTTGTCATTTGTTTGCTAACAAAATGTCTTTTTTCCATGGAACAAAAATATTTACTTATTTTCTCACCCCAAGAAGCCCATCTTGCTTTTGATCTAATAATGACCCCTTCTGTTTTCTTTTTTCTGATTTCATTCAGCTCGTTCCTTTTGTTGCTTAGTAACTGTTTATCAATTTCACTAATACTTAGTTTGTTTTCCAAAACTGAAATTTCTCTTACCAGGGTCTCTTCCTTAATTGTTAGTCTTTTCTTTTCTCTTATGCTGTACGATATAGTTTTCTGCTCTTATTTCCATGAAAAGGACGTCTAAGAATAATTGGTCTGATACTGTAAATTGAATCTGGTCATCAGGAATTTCACTTAAACTTTCCCGTTTGTAAGGTAATGCTGCGTATTGCTCTTTAATTTTGCTTATAGTTCCATGGACTAGTTCTACATATTTGGGGTCTTTAAGAAGGGAAGAGTTGAATTTCCATAAGCTTTTTTGCCTTTCTTCCTGTCTAAATATTAGTTTGGTATTTATGAGAGAATGATCACTTCTATGACCATATACAATGTCTGCTTCTTTGACATATCTAAACAGTGAGTCTGATACAAGGAAAAAGTCTAGACGGCTTTGTTGTACTGGGTTTAACCTTCTCCAGCTATACCTTTGAACTTCTGGATTAAACTCTCGCCAAACGTCAACAAGTTCAAGATCAGATATCATGTTATAAACAGTTTCTTGTGCTTTAGGGTTGTTGACATGTTTGTAATTATATAACAGTCTAGATGAGGGTTAAGAACTAAATTCCAGTCTCCTCCAATAATTACATCCTGAATTTTACTCTCTTCAATTTTTTTTTGTATATTCATGAAAAAAAGGATGGCTCATCTCTATTTGGACCGTAAATATTTACTAAAACTATGTCTTTTTCCCATGTATTCAATACTAAAATTACATAATTACCATTTTCATCCTTATAGTGTTTATGATTTTAAATTCAAAATTGTTATTCAGCAAAATAGCTACTCCTCTAGACCTTGTTGTATTGTTGGAAGCGTATACACACTCATAACCCCATTCCGCTCTGATTTGACGTTCCATTGATTGACTAAAATGAGTGTCTTGCAGAAAAATATACAGAGTATTTTTTCTGTCGCAAAAATTGAAAGACATCTTCTTTTCTGAAAGTTACCGAGACCCTGACAGTTAAGAGATGAAACTATAAGACTATTCATGATTTCGTTTTTTTTTCTTAAATGTAGGGTATTCTTTAAAAAAACAGTTCCCTGCGTGCCAGTTCTGTTAACACAATATCGCTGACATATCCTGATATTAAACAGTTGAATGCAGATGATCCTAATATAACATATAGAAATAGAAAAAAATGTACATGTACAACTATTAAACATCTTGTTCACACAATAACAAAAAAAAAAAAAACATGCAATCAAAAAGTCAAAAGTTCTCCTCGACAATCCTGGGCGAGGCATAAGTGCAATAGATGAAGTGGATCCACAGCAAAAACTGGTATCAATATTTTCACACAGAAAAAGAACGTTGTTATGGCATTCGACTTTACAAACACTGTTCATTTCTAGATAAATAAAATGTTAAGTATCTCTTCATTTTTCTTACTCCCATTTCCCCGGTAAGAGAGAGAGAGAGACAGACAGACAGACAGACAGACAGACAGACAGAGACAAGAAAACGGACAGACAGATACACAGACAGAGAGAGAGAGAGAGAGAGGGAGAGATGCTCATGAGGTTGAAAAAAGATGTCACGGGACCAAGATATTATAAAAGAAGAAGGCGGTCGTAGAGGCAGACTTCCTCACAACATAATTTGACTTCAGTCTTACACCCTCCCCCCGCACCACCCCCTCCCTAATCCACCCCTCTCAACAGGTTCCTTGAGTTAAGGTATATTTGTCGATTTATCTGGCAAAACGTTTCAGCCACCACATTCACGTTAAAAACTCCCCACCCCCACCCAACCCGGAAGCCCATCCGACTTGTTTCGAAAAAAAAAAAAAAAAAAAATTTTTTTAAAAAAAAAAATAAAAAATTAAAAAAAAAGGAAGAGGGTCAGAGGGTCGGGCAGGGGGGCGCGAGGGAAGGGGAGAGGGAGCAAAAAAAAAAAAAAAAAAAAACAAAAAAAAAAAAACGTCAAGCAAGTGAGTTTTGAACTTCCCTTCTCATTTCATCACCCCCCCCCCCCCCCCACCCCATCACCCCACCCGCATCACCCCACCCTCCCCCCACCTCTCCCCATACTGACTATAACATAGGAGCCAAAACACAGATCCCACATACGGATTTTCTACATCGAAATCATATACTTGAAAAGCAAGTAGCACATTCCACTCAAAATTGACATACATTCACGAAAAGAACAAAAAAAAAATACAGTCTAAAATCAATTGGAAGAAACATACAAAGAATAATTTACAGAAGACTGATACAACAACGAACAAAAACCATTCATTTTGACCATTCATGTCCTTCCTCTTGTTTTGGATGTTGAGTGACATGACAACACATGTGTGAAATGGGGCAGCAGGGGGGTTCCTATAGGCAATCACTATTTTCTTACATGCGTGCACCCGTGCGCGCGCGCGTACATGTATGCAACTGCATACATGTCTGTGAAATGCGCGCGCGCGTGCACGCGAGCACGCGCAAGCACCCTCCCGCCCGCGCGCGCGCCCACGCGCGCCCGCGCGCGCACGCACACCCCACACCTCGGACCGTCGCTCACCTGCGGATCAGACGTGTTTTTGTGCGCTCTGCTGAAGTGCTCTCTACCTCCACTTTGTGAAAAACTGGGACTACCACTTTGTTTGCAAAATGTAGCATATCACTGTCTTCATGGATTCCTTCAAGTTAAAGAAAGTTCTTTAAGTTGTGTATTTTTTTTTTTTCATAATTTCAAAAGAAACCTTTCATCCAGATCGAGGCCGAAAACGAAAAACTGATCAACGCGAGAAGAGCGTGAACACGTAGGTGTCATGGCTTAATATTCCGTACCAGGTGAGGTTGGGTGCAGGCAGTGCAAGATGATGTGTGTGTAGGCCTTGAGTGTTTCATGGAGACGTACTTCAAAAAAATGTGTTTGCCTCTCATGTTGTTGACAGTGAAGTAATATGTGTTCTTCAGATTGATTAACGTAACGGAACACTCTGTAAAAGTGCCAGGAAATATTTTCTTATATTGCGGTTTGAGAGAGAGGGAGGGGAGAGAGAAAGAGGAAAAAAAAAAAACATGTAGGAAGAGACTAACTGATGCTAGCGAGAGAATGTCAAGTCGCCCCATCACTAAATTTCTTCAAGGCCAAAGAAGTAGCAAAAGGAAATCCTCCTCCACGTCATCAGCAAGTGACTCTGGCAACAGTCCCGTTCCCGCCTCAGTATCTCAAAGCAAATCACGGCAAAATTTGAAAAAACAGAAGAAAGAAACTGAAGTTATTCTAGAAGAAATGGAGGTGCAGAAAGCCCTAGACGAAATTAAGAATCAACAACCAAAAACATAGTGACCAAAGAGGAGTTTAAGAATCAACTCCAAAACTTAGTGACCAAAGAGGACTTTCAAAGCTTGAGAGAAGAAAAATGAACAGTGTTGTGTCTAGACTGACAAACAGAATCGACAAACTAGAAAGCGACATGTTTGATTTGCAGACGGAAAAGGACAAACTCAGGAGTGAAAGTCAACAACTGAAGGAAGAGAATAAAGAACTGAAAGGAAAATTAGAACAGTATGAGAGGGGGTATACAGGACTTAAACGTGAATTAAACGATAACGAACAACATGGCCGCCAGTGGAATCTTCGTGTGTACGGTGTCTCAGAGGCTGGTGGAGAGGAGCTGGTGAATGACTGTGTTAAAAAATGTGTGGCTGTCTTCAAAGAAAGGTGGGTGTGGAGGTGAAAAAACAGTGACATTGAAATAGCTCATCGCTCAGGTAGGAGGGGTGGAGCAAGGCCCCGCCCGATCCTCGTCCGCTTTCACTCCAGGAGACTGAGGGAGGAAGTACTCCACAACCGCCGAAAACTGAAACAGTCTGGCATCTCCATCGGCGAAGACCTGACTCAGGCCAACTACAGACTGTTAAAAAAGGCCAGTGAACACTCAGCCACTTTAGCAGCATGGGTCAACCAACGGCAAAATACTCGCCAAACTGAAAAAAAAATGGAAAATTGCTTAAGATTGATATTGAAACCAACGTAGAAGAAAATGTTAAGAAGAGAAATGTAGTGTTTTTTTTTTTTTTTTTTTTTTCCCAAAATACATATACAGGTGTGTGTTACTGTGTGTGCGGCGTGTGTGTGTGTGTGTGTGTGTGTGTGTGTGTGTGTGTGGGTATGTGTGTGTGTGTGTGTGTGTGCAAACATATGTATATGTGTGTATTTGTATGCATGTATTTGGGTATGTATATGTATGAGTATATATGTGAGTAAAATGTGTATGTACATACAGGTGTGCATATGACCATAACTTTAAATAGTCTAAAAAGAGGGAGATATTTTGGGGAGGGGGGATGGTAGAATCATGATAAAATCAGAAATGAGGATGTCCTCTTTCGCCCCCCCCCCCCCCCCCCCCCCGTCGGAGCAGATGTGCATAGCTATGCATATGGTATGTGGACACGGATATGTATGCGTGTATATAGGTATATTTATGACCCTAATATCTGACAGTCCACTAAGCGATTTCGGGGGTGGGGGGGGGGGGGGACTGGGGGGGGGGGGGGGGTCAAAATCAGAACGAGGACCCCCTTTTTTCGTTCTCCGTCGCTGCAGGCCTCTTTTAATCGCAGATTAGAGCTGGGGGATGATAGTAACGTCAAATGAAAACAAAATGTTTTTGATGTACAAAGATTTTTTTTTTTTTTTGACAGG
Organism: Conus betulinus; assembly: GCA_016801955.1. Lineage (NCBI taxonomy): Eukaryota > Metazoa > Mollusca > Gastropoda > Neogastropoda > Conidae > Conus > Conus betulinus. The sequence continues at coordinate 1,547 of JADBJO010019076.1, read as the reverse complement.
AGAGTAATTGGGGGTTATGGGTGGGGAGGTGGGGTAGGGGATGGGATATATGCCATAGGACCACTCAGGATAGATGAATTGAGATTTCCAACCATTCTCATATGGAGAGACATGGCAAACTGGATCTCGGTGAATATACTCTCTGATTGTGAACAGAGGAATAATTTCTGTTGAGAAAGAAGTGAATTGATTATTTTTAAAAGAATTGTGAATGTTGCACAATCGGATTGGAACTACACAGGCGGGCACACGCAGGACACACACGAGTACATATACTCCCGCTTCACTCATGCGGGCATGGATGCGCGCGCGCACAAGAGGTCGGGGAGGAACGGGAGGATTTAGAGTGAGTACGCAAAGAGTTTGCTCTTTCGACAGATTACTCTGGGTACCGTTGATTCCTGTGTGCATCTCGTGCCACTCAGTTAAGCTGAAGATTCGGATATCGCAGCGGGAGTAACTATGACTCTGAAGGTAGCCAAGTGCCAACCTTTTGTTGCGACTTTAAGACAATATGCGGAGAGCGAGAGAGGCTATGCTGAGACCTGATATACATATATAGATATACTGATAAGTGTGCGCGCGCGCGCGTGCGTGCGACCGTGTATTTGTGTGTGTGTGTGTACGTGTGTGTGTGTGTGTGTGTGTGTGTGTGTGTGTGTGTGTGTGTGTGTCTGATTATACATAACCATCTGTGGATGTGTGCGCGTTTCTCTCTTGTGGCTTACTTAAGGCTGAAGATGCGTAAAAAAAAAAAAAGTGGGAGTTAATATCACTCTCAACGTAGCATCAAAGTCAAATGACAGCCTTGTGCTGGGAACGTAATGCTGAAGATGCTTCAAGCAAGAGAGGTTGTGTAACGTTTCATACAGACATATAGAGGTACGTGTATGTGTATATCTCTCATGCCGCTCACTTAAGGCTGAAGAAGATGCGGATATTGCGACGCGAGTTTTGTGGTAGCAAAATGGTAACCTTGTGTTGCGACCTTAAGACTTAATATGCGGAAAGCTAGAGAGGGTATGCCGCGACCTTACATACATATATAGATATAGTGATACGTGTGCCAAATGCGAACCTTGTGCTGGAAAACGTAAGGCTGAAGATGCGACGAGCGAGAGAGGTTCTGCGGCCTTTCATACATTCAGAGATACATGTGTTTGTGTATCATGCCGCTCACTTAAGGCTGAAGATGCCGATAAATTTCGGGAGTAAACTATAGCTCATTTAAGGCTGAAGATGCGGATATTGTGGCGGGAGGGAGTTTATGGTAGCCAAATGCCAACCTTGTGTTGCGACCTTAAGAGTTAATATGCGGAGAGCGCCAAATGGCAACCTGTGTCGATATCTTAAGGCTGAAGATGCCAGGAGCGAGAGAGAGATTACGCTGCAGGCTTACATACATACATGATTACACATATACGTATGTGTATGTGTGCGTGTTTCTCTGTTGTGGCTTACTTAAGGCTGAAGATGCATGAAAATTGGGAGTTAATATGACTCAATTTAGCAAGGTAGCCAAATGCCAACCTTGTGCTGGGAACTTA
>JADBJO010019075.1:25000-33993 GCA_016801955.1 Conus betulinus | reverse complement strand
ACCCTTCGCTCTGTCTTATGGAGTGTGTAAAGTAAACTTAGTGATTGGGTGCATAGAACGAAATCCAGGGCCCCTCCTCCACCCCAATCTCCATCTGCACCGCTGAGAAAAACAAATAATGGAAAAAAACTCAACAAATACAAAGACAGTCAATCTCAGCAACTCCAGCGACAACAGCACCCTGCAGCCACTGTTCACAGAAATGGAGTCAGCACAGCTGCTGCAGGGCTCACAGAGGCTGTGCAGTCTCTGAACAGTGGCATGAAACGACTAGAGGAAGGGCAACAGCAACTTGTCCACAGCTTGGACCAAAAGCTGGGCATCCTCCAGTCAACGCTGAAACAACAAGCTGGACCAACTAGGGGGGCAGCAGGAGGTGTTGCGCCTCGACCTGGAAACTGTGTGACAAGCAGGAACGTGTCGAGGAGGACACAGCATCATTGAAAGAGACAGTACAACAGTTGTCCTCCAAGATAGAGAGGCTGGACGCTGAGCGAAGGAAGCCTAACCTCCTCTTCTTTGGCATAGCAAATCGAGTTGGTGCATCCTGTGAACAGCTTATCAGAGAAGTCTTCCGGGAACAGCTCAACATAACGGCCGACATACTGATAGAGTATGCATACTGGGCTGGCAGTGCCATTTTGGTGCGTTTCCAGTCCATGAAGCAGCGGGGGTTGGTCCTGACCCATGCACGGCAACTTCCAACTACCAGCAGGCTGTCCATCAGGGAGGACTTCTCCAAGGAGGTCAGCAACCGTCGCAAGGGACTTGTGGCATTTTACAAGGAGCTCCGTAGTGACGGGAGGAGGGCCACATTAAGAGCAGACAGGCTGTTCACGGGACCGGAATCTACACCTTCAACACTCAGCGGCAGGAGATTATCAGAATCGGAGAGTCATCCAACCAACGACAACACTCACAGGTTGGCAGTAAAGGAGCCTGGGGGTCCAGTGGCGCCCCCGCCGGTGCCCATCACACCACCAGCAACACAACAGAGGGGCCAGACGACAGTGGCAGGAAGGCTGATGTACCCATGGAAGGCATGCAAACGATCAACTCAGCGAATGGCACAGGCGGTGGCGTCGAGTGGCCCCAGGCACCCACCCATTGTAACACGACCCAAGTTCAGCAACGGCCAGCACTAGGGGAGGGGCAGCACACCCACAAACACACCTGAGCCAATGGCAGTTCCCACAAATTCGCAGCTGCCCTCCCCAGGCGCATACTGGCCATCAACAACCTGTACTACAGTCCATGAAGCGCCAGGGGGAGCAAGCATCTCAATCCTTCAGGGGAGGGGGTGTGTGGACCAGCCACAGTCTCAGCCCGAAGATGTCAGCCCCACGCACAAAGCTGCCAGCAATAGCTCATCGCACACACAACAGACTCAACAAGGCAATGCAAAAAACATGCTTTAGGGGAATGTTCACAAAACGACCGTTTACAACAAACCTCCTTACATAGTGAAGGCTCAGTTAAAACTGGCACAGTTGACAGTGATAGTAATAGTAGCACAGTGTGTTTTAGCACAGTTAGCAAAATTGAAGCAATAAGTAATGATAACCCAAAATTAAGTGTTCTCAGCTGGAATGTGGATGGTCTCTACATAGTAAAACTAGCGATGGGACTGCAAATCTTACATAAGAGGCTATGACATAGCAGTACTAGTTGAAAAACTTTACAGAGAAATCATACGATTTGTCTCAGCATTTTCCAGATCATGACAAACATGCTTGTTCTGCAGTGAAATTATCGCACCAGGGTAGACGTTCAGGGGGCATTGTAGTTCTAGTCAAGAAATGGTTAAAGACCTTTATAGAAGTGATACCTGTAATGCATGATCAAATGGTGGTGTTAAAAATAGCTAAAGATGTTTTCAAACAACTCATGATATCATAATGATAGCTACCTACGTACCCCCACAGGGTAGCAGCTATTATGACACAGCAGAATGTAACTGTCTCTTAGAAAGTTTAGACAGCTGTATCCTGCAGCTCATGGACGCACATAAAGATTTTCACTTAATTTTGCTTGGCGACCTGAATGCTAGAACTGGTAGGTTCCAGGTAAATGTGGATGCAGACTCGGTGCTGCCAATTGCAGATCCTCTCAGTCACGATGCTCTGCTGAGTGAAACGAGAAATTCACAAGATGCTATAGTAAATGATTTTGGTAAAACCCTTTTGGACCTGTGTCTTTGTTTCGATCTATTCATACATAATGGAGCAGGGGGTAGCGACAGAGAGGGGCAGTTTACGTATGTATCAGAGCATGGAAATAGTGTGATTGATTACTGTATAACGTCATCTGATTTTTCTAAAAGAGTACTCGGTTTAACGGTTGGCGAAAGAGTCGAATCAGTACACATGCCTTTAGAGATATCCTCCTTGTCTCTTTTACACAAGAATGCCCCAGATGAGCAATGTGAATTTTCTTGTGAAAAGTACATATGGCAGCCAGATAAGGCTGAACAGTATGTACATCAAGTTTCCACTGAAGAGAGCATGGCTGCGATTAGAGATGCATGTGAGATGGTAGACACAGATATAGACAAGGCTGTAGAAACATTCTGCAGGTGCCTCCTTCAGGCAGGCCAGTGTATGAAAAAAAGACTATTAGGGCCAAGCGAGGCACCCAGTTCAGTGAGTGGTTTGACCTAGAGTGCAGAAACAGTAAAAAAGCCTCAAGCAGGGCATTGAGTCGATACAGGAGGTCCCACTCAGATAGAGACAAAGTTACTCATATAGCTCAAAGAAAACAGTATAAAACTTTTGATCAAAGTGAAAGAATGTGCCTTCAGAGCAGAGAGGGTACGCAGACTCGAGCAGTCAGCGGCCGATCCCTTGACTTTTTGGAAAGAAGTTAAAAAGTGCAGAAGAACTCGGCCAGTATACGTAAGGTGTCTTTACACAATTGGTTTGATCATTTCTCCAGACTGTTAAATCTAGGTGTAGATATTGATGAGGATGAACAAGAAGTGGCTATGACTATGAGCACTTCGACGAAATTTTGGACCCCATGATAACTGAACAGGAAGTGAGTCAAGCATTATGTAAGCTCAAATGTGGAAAGTCTGCAGGGCCTGATATGGTTATAAATGAATTTCTACAGAAAGCCGGGTCTCAGGTGATCCCCTTTTTGTTGAAACTTTTTTAACCGTATTTTCATCACTGGTATCTTCCCTAAAGAATGGACCAAGTCAATTATAGTACCACTGTATAAAAAAGGGGACCCAGACAGTCCTGACAACTATAGGGGAATCAGTTTGCTCAGCTGTGTCAGCAAAGTTTTCACAGGGGTTCTGAATGCTAGGCTGATGAAATGGGCAGAGGCACATTCTGCCATAACTGATGCTCAAGCAGGCTTCAGGCGTGGACACTCTACAGTGGACCATATCTTTGCCTTGTACGCCATCATAGAGAAGCAGTTTGCAAAATACGCCAAACTATATATTGCTTTTGTTGACTTTTATAAAGCTTTTGATACTATATCTCATTCAATGCTCTGGAGGGTGCTCTCTAAGACTGGTGTGTACAGGGCAGGATGCTAAATATTCTTCGCGGAATGTATGCTAGTATAAAATCTGTGTACGCTGTGCCGGTGGCCAGCTCACTGACTATTTTGAATGCCTTCAGGGGTTGAAACAAGGATGTTTGTGCAGCCCCCTATCCTCTTCAGTTATTTCATTAATGAACTTGCAAATGACATAATCAGAGGCGGCAGGCATGGGATACAACTTTTGCCAAACCATGTGGAACTATACCTCCTGCTTTTCGCTGATGATTTAGCCCTTATGTCATCTACAGTAGCAGGCCTACAAAATCAGCTCAATATATTGCACCAATCTAGTCAAAGACTTGGCCTTAAAGTAAATGTAAACAAAACCAAAATTGTTGTTTTCCGCAAGGGAGGACATTTTGGGAGCAAGAGAGGTGTGGCACTTAGGTGGAGACTACATTGAAGTGGTGGGGAAGTATAGGTATCTGGGTCTAAATTTTTTTCAACAAAGCTAAGTTTTAATATAGCTACTGAAGATTTTGTGTCTCGTGCAAAGAGAGGAATCATACAGATCGTTAAAGCCTTAAAAAGGTATGGCTGCTACTCAAGCAATGTGTTTTTTAAATTGTTTGATTCTCAAATTGTTCCGTCCTTGCTGTACGCATCAGAGCTGTGGGGCTTCAAGGCGAATCCCCAAATGAAAAAGGTACATTTGTACGCATGCAAACTCTTCATTAATGTGCCTCCCAGGACTCCAAATGATATGATATATGGTGATCTAGGCCGTTATCCTCTCTTTATTGAATCCACAGCACGATGCGTGCAGTATTGGCTACGTGTTTGAAGCAGAATGACACACGATACTCTAAAATGGCCTATTTATCATTGCTGGCAATGCATGAAAGAGGTTGTGAGAACTGGGTAACCCATGAAAACGCTGTTGTGCGCGAATGTGGCTTTGGCTTGGTATGGTTGTTCGGGGCGTGACTGATGAGAAGAACTTTCTACGCGAACTTAAAGAACGCCTAAAATCAAATTTTGGGCTGCGGTGGCTAAACCACCTCCAAGAAAGTGACAATTTCAGTGTCTACCACAGCTTTAAAAGCTGCATTAGCCGGGAGCCCTACATAGACATCATAAGGGTATCAGTGTACAGATGTGCTTTTAGCCAGGTTCAGGATGGGCGTATCATCCTTCTATGCACATAAGTATAAATTTGCTCATCATGAACATAGTAGACAGTGCCCTTTTTGCCAGGACAAAACAGAAAATGAAATCATGTGGGTAGCTGAATGCCCAGTCTATAACGATATTAGGGAACGTTACTTGGTGCTGAACATGCAGTCAAATGACATCGAAGAGCAGATGAATAATATGCTGAAAACAAACAATGAAACAATTATGGTCAACCTGGGTAAGTTCTTGTTCTTGGCTTGGAAATCCAGAATAGCAAGATTACAGCAGGTTAAATGAAAAACGAGAGGTCTACATGAACTAGCTAGACCTTCTACCTAATCTTAGTTATTTGTAACAGTGCTGTTAAGAGTTTTTGTATGACATTCCCCTATGCTTATTAAACCCATGCTTTGCAATTATCTTGTCAGATAAGTTCCTAGCCATAAGTCCTTTTGAAAATAGGTGGTTTGTGGTGGTGATGTGTGCACGTGTGTGTGTGTGTGTGTGTGTGTGTGTGTGTGTGTGTGTGTGTGTGTGTGTGTGTGTGTACACACAGACTGATACAAAATGGATAAATGAATTGACAAGGAATGACCAAGCACAGTGGAAAGAGTGGAATATTTTTAATGATATACATGTTCACAATTTGTTGTAATACATGAATTTTGATGATGGCACCACAAACAAATTTTCGTTGTATTCTATGAGGACAGATAAAATATCGTGTATCGTGATGAAGGGTAGAGCCATTCCCTGAAGTTGCCATTCCCTGATGTTGAAGTAATACATTCAAAACACATAACACACTTTTTATGCATGATTCTAACCAATGCCTGACCTCTGTTAAAGAAGCTTTCCTGGTGTAAAATATTTGTGCATGACAAAAACTTCAACGGACTAGGTGAGCTGGTTCCCCCCCCCCCCCCCCCCCCCCCCCCCCCCCCCCCCCCCCCCCCCCCCTCCCATAACCCCCCCCTCCCCCCCCCCCCCCCCCACTCCCATAACCGTCTCCTTGTTGTCGCCTCCCACTCCCACAATCTCCTCTTTTTTGTGTATTAAATGCACTCAAATTTTCCTACAAACAAGGCAGCATTACACATAGTGTACATTTTAGTTCATTTCACCGACTCTTGTTCTTAACAGTGTGACCTCGGTCTAAAACATTTTGATACAGAATATCTAATAAACATGGATTTTTTTTTCTGTCGGCCTTGACCCTCGGTGTGCGTTTTCGGACTTAACGGTCAAGCTGAGGCATGAGAATCAAGAGTTTTGAAACTGATTTTATCCTTTCTTCAAAATTTGCATTATGTATTATCAGTTCGTCTATAACCGCAATAACCCCTGTTTGAAAAGATACTCTAACTACGGAAGATGCCTTAAATTATTTGAGATATTTTGTCAATAGATTATCTTTTCTTACTGGAGCAATACAGCCCTTATTTCAACACCAAGAACTTCATACACCCACATAAACTTACAAATTGTCATACACCGATAGATTTTAAATTCTTAACATGTTAATTTACATGCATGGATCTGAAATGTTACAAAACTTTAATGATTTTCAATGTTTACGATTTGACAAGTGTCCCGATGACATCTTTGTAATTACTGTTACTTTTGTATTGAATATGGATCTTAACTAAGAGTCAACTAACAGTGATTTACATTTGATTGCAGCACGGCACATTCTCAGTGAACTCAGCAGTTCCTCGAAGCTTCACCAGGTCATGTATTCCTTCCAAATGATTAGCCAGTTAGTCTGTCAAACAGCGATAATTTCCAGTGATTTTATGTCTTGTCATAAGTTAAAGTTTCGGGTTGTTTAAGAGCTTGTATTTTTCAGTTTACTCCTTTGAGTCTTTCTGGCTCCTTTCGCCAAGGACTGAACCAGGAAATGCGTCTAGTGTTCAGATCGGACGCGATTTACTGTCACCTGCCTCGCCTTGGTGGTGGTGCTGAGGTCTGTAGGAGGTCTGTCTTGCGGGTGCTTTCAGGCAGTGACTGTGTTCTTCGAGTATGTGAGGAGACTGGTTTTCAGTTAGTCGTTGGCGTGTTTTTTGCTGAGACCTCTAAATTCTTCTGATTCACAGTCCGTCGTGGAATGGTGGGGATCTTCTGGAAGCAGGAACCAAGGTGTTGGGTGCCTTCTTTGATTGTATCTGTCTGTGGGATACAACAGGGGATGTCAGACGCTTCGATGCTCAAGTGGCTGTCATCTTGGGTGGTGGGTTGTAGGGACGGGAGGACTTGTCTAGAGCGATGATGTTGGTTTGGCTTTTAATTGCTTGTAGGTTCATATTCTATTCATGTGCATCATTCTGCTGCTGACAAGGCTGAAGATTTGCAGGTCGCTATGTTGTTGAACTTTGTATGGTTAAGGCACATGTCGTTTGCGTAACTGGAAACACAGCAAGAGGTGTGTTTCTGGTGTGCTGTATCCACATCAAGAGGTCCGGGGTGGATCCGCGTTTTTCCATGAGTATGATGTGTGGTCACATCAGCTTCATAGGGCACTCCTTCAGGGTGCTTGTCAATGTGGACACCACAGAGCTGTGGTGCTTGGAGCACAAAGCCACCGCCCTTCCTGTAGGACGTATGGATGCTCTGATTCCCTCTGTCAGGTGTCTGGAACAAAGGTTGAGAAAAGTGGTACCAGAGGAGATGCCCCAGGAAAGTGTATTAGTCCTGAGGTGTTTCCTTAGTGATCACCTGGTATACTGAGTATCCCTTGTTGCGCAGAGAACCTGTCTGGGTAATCGAATCAACATATGACTCGTACAGAGCCTGTTGAATTAATGCCAGATTCACGTGTTCAGTGAATCCGAAGCTAGTTTCACCAGACCTCGCCGTTGATGTGCACTCACAAGGGTTCCTAGAAATGCCCATGGAACTGTACAAAATTGTGTGTGGCGCTCGCTGCCACGCCGTGTGTTTTTATCCACACAGATCATTCAACGACGTCCCTGCATGTATTTAGTTCTGTTAGTCACTGGATGATGTGTTGGATCAGTTTATGAGCTGGGGTCTCTTAACGGCCGGACCAGAGAGAAATAAATAGATGCATGTGCCTGTACCTGTATTTATTCATATCTCTGGTATCACCAATGTTATTCATTCTGGACGGCCTCCTATACCAGTGATTCATCAGTCAAGGTGATACTTCCTGAGTAATCAGAGTTGCTGGTCATCTTCAGCTGTGTTTCATTGAGAGATGCAGTTAGAGGAGTTACCGTGCATTCTGGGATCTGTTTGCAAAGGATCTTCATCTTTTCAGAACAGACCATGAAGCAAGAGAATTGGAGGCATCGGTAAACTGGTCAGCTTCCAGCTGGGACCAGACTGCTCATGTGTCAGGAGAATGCAATCACTTGACAAGAGCAGTAAATCCGCTGCTCTTGCCTGAAAGTTCCTCAAGGATAACTTCTCTCGGATTTTGGTCCTGTCATCGAGACGACGCCGGTGAAAGTGATCCATTTTAGGTCTGCATTCTGGAATCATGTCCTAGTCCAGATCTTTGGGGGATAGGGCCAAGATAAGTCCAGAAGAATAGGCTGGAAAATACTGAGATCGTGACCTTGGCTTAACCCTGTGACAGACGTCGAACACTGGAAGTTTCACCGCTTTGACATACTCTCTGGCCTGTCACTGGTGTAAGGAGTAAATGCCTGCCTGTGTGAACTCGGGAACTGCCGTGGTCACTGGGAATGCCTGGAGCCCACGTTGCCAGGATTGGATGTCGGAATCCTGTGACCAACTGTGTGCCGTGGTCAGGTATGTTAAATGCTAATGTCTTTCAAAATATTGACCTAGGTTTCCTTCATTCGTGATTAAAGCCATAGTGTTAACACATAATCCAAATCTCGTAAAAGACGAAACTCAACAGTCATGATATTTTCAAGCAATACAGTAAGTAGCTACATATGACAACGTGATTCATGTAAGTGGATTTGTTTTGGCCGTCCGTCTTCTGCTCTGTCTCTCTGGCATCATTTTCATTGCTCTTATTCTGAACACACACACTCCCATTCCACCATGGGCAGCTACACACGTGCTGGTACCGTTGCTACTTAAGTATCAGCTATCGATGGGAGCAATCAAAATCATGTTGACATTATGCAAGCCACCAGAAGAGACTCTGTACTGCTGCTGAGTCCCTTTGGTAGTGTTAAGTGGTGCCAGTTCTGTTCCACATGTGCAGAATATGACCTGGTTACCCTGAAGTGAATACCATTGCTAAAGCATTGAACCTGTGTATATATGAACCCCCCTTCATACCATCCAGAGGGCGCTGCAGTCTTCATCCAGCACCACCA